>CAMZMU010000063.1:117270227-117334456 GCA_947311845.1 Poa pratensis | reverse complement strand
GGTGCTTCTGTATAGTCTCTGTTTTCTCGTTTACTAACCACGATCAGGCGCATTGTTTGTGTTTGGTTCAGGCCTTTGTTTGTACTCTCTTCCTGTTTACTCTCTTTCACTTACTGAAATTCAGCCAGGTAACTTTTCATTAAAATAACTTTCAACATGAAACAAAGGAGACAACAAAAATCCTAGATGATATCTAAAGTTACATCAAAATCCATCAACTTTATCGTCTCTCTAGTTTCAACTTTCCATCTCGATGTTATTCAGTTCAACAGAACAAATTTTGGAGAATAACCTACACTGGACTAATTTCAAAGGGTTTTAAGAGCCGCAAGTATCACCTACCACAAGAGGTAAGATCCTAAAATGACTGAACACACTCTACCATGTGACACACCCCTATCATCACATATGTCGAACCGTTGTTTTCATTGCTTACTGTCGGTGAACTAGACCGACAACCTGATGCATCCAAAATGCATCTACTTTTCCAAGCACTTTGGCTCATAATTTGCTCCAGAATCTTCCCATATTTGAATAAAACTGCTGAATCTGATGCTGTTTTTAGCAAAGTCTCTTTTCTAGCTATTTTGCAGGAAATAAAATCGGGGAAAATTACCACGTCAATTTTTATGGAAAAGGAGGACAATGGACAAAAGATGGACACGAGGAAGCGCTCGAGGGCCAAATGGGTGGGTCCCACGCGACCCCTGTACCTGCCGCGTGGGCCCAGCCCAAATGGGCCTCGGGCGCCGCCTCGCCTTCGGTCTTCGACGTACCCCCTCATATATACGAAAAAGTGCTTGCCCTAGGAGGAGAGGAGCTTTCGCGAAACAGAACGCCGCCACCATCACGATCTTCGTTTCGGGGACAGATTGATCCAGGATTCTCCTCCGGTGGAGGGATCCGGAGACCGTCTTCACCGCCATCTTCACCGCCTTCATCTCCATCGACCATGAGCTCCCTCTCCATCACCATGTGTGAGTAGTCCGCTGTAGGCATGTGAGGGGATGGGGATTGGATGAGATTGATCATGTAATGCTACCCGTTGTTCGGGATTTTAGGGTTTTATCTTGAGGATACTTTTGTATTGTGTTGATGCACTCTTGCTATGTTTAATGCTTGCTACTAGGGCCCGAGTGACATGATTTCAGTACTGAACTTATATTGCCCCATCACATATTTGAGTTGGTATTTATCTGCAAAGTGTATCACCTGCTATTATGTTGAACCTGCGAACCCTAAACGTGACATATAGGGAAAACAAGGGAGATGTTTTAGTTTGAGGATTCTATGTGTTCATGAAGTGTTAATGCATTGTTCCGGTCTATTCGAAAGGGTAGACCTTAATTACCTGTAGTTCCAAGTTGGCCCCGGTGAAATGGGCAGGTTGGACAATAGATGTTGTGCAAATTCTCTTGGTTAGTACACACAACTAATTATGGAACACATACCAACATATATCGGAGTTAGAGATAGGCCCCATTGTTATTTGTTTCTTATTATATGATCAATCTCATTCTTGCAACACCCCGCTATCACTCATGCCTACGTTTTGAATCTCTGAGTTACACTTTCACTTTTCCGGTGAAAACTGGGAAACACTTGTTCACTGCTACTGTTCTGCTTGTTACTTGAATCATACTACTGCCATCACTATTACTGCTGCAAGTTATTGATATACAGGTGTGGTTGAGAGTGACGCTCAATTGCCAAGGTCTTATTGATATTCTTGTGTTCCCATCGAGTCGAACTATAAATTTGGGTAATACTTCCCAACGAAGACTTCAGCGATCCCCTATACTTGTGGGTATCACAACCCAAGAGAGTGAACCACAAGAACCAGAAATGTAACTATGTAAGCAAACTTGACACCACGTCGCTGCTGCCACTAGTGGGGCCGAAGAGTCGAATGATAATATGTGAGGTCAGAAGGTACCGATCAGCAGGGCCGAATCACCATAGGGTCTTCCTGGTGACCAAGTAGGCCACCGAAGGCATGTGTGATGAGCGCTAATGCCGCCTAGGTTTATTCACGTTGCATCTCGATATTTTTTCTTTCACTGTTTACTTATTTGGTTCATTTTGTTGTTTTGTCAACTAATTACTTGTATGTTTATTCTACTAGCTCCATTTGACAAGCTAGCGTTAGCGGACTACCAAGTGTACATCTAAGCACATGCGTTGGTGCAAAACTGAACTATCAATCCAAAACAAAAAAACACTTGTGTATTCCCGCTTAGTCAAGTACGGACTACTCTCTCCGTTCCAAATTAGATGAATTCTATTTGTTCAAATGCAGTGTATCTATACTTGTAACATGTCTAGATACATCGTATATAGACAAATGAAAGTCATCTAATTTGAAACGGAGTGAGTACATGTCAGTGCGCCAACCAGTTCATCGATGACCTTCACGAGAGCACTTTTTCAAAGGGTCGGAAGAGACAAGGACAAAGAGAAGGACCCAATAGCACAGTCGATCCACAGCACGGATCCAAGTCAATCATTCGTGGCGGCCATTACTTTAAAACATCAGCCACTTAAATGTTGCCTCGCGTTACATTAACATCTACCGATAGATCGATGTCTCGGTTGCTTCGCAATATATATTGCTTTGGGTACTTACGTACGTGTACTTGCATGGCGTTTTCTTGGCCTAAGATGCATGGAAGCTTCTTCTCGTTTAGATCAGAGTCCATCTGCTAAGCGCCAAGACCAATTGGTTTAATCTCTTCATGTGTAGTTTAATTCGCCTCTTCGCAGCAATTTGCCCGTTTGCCACGTTCGCGGGCGCTGCATGTACCTCTTGAAGCCTTGAAGATATCACTTTCGAATTATGTTTCGTTGGAGATGTTTTACAACCTGCCATTGTTGTTTTGAAAAGCACACTGCTGTTATGGTTTTATGCTTTTTTTTAAAACAGGATAAAAGTTTTTTTAGCAACATTACCGTAGGGAAATTCCCTACGGTGTGGATTTTATATTGAAAATATAGCTAAAGTGTTGACTAGTTTATGATAAAAAAAAGTTGACCAATTTATGAGCAAACCTGGTCGAAAACCGATACAACACACGCCACACACCGGCCTCGAGCCTACGCTCCAAACGTGTTGGAGACTCTTCCGTCCGCGCGAATAAAGCAGACACTCTACACCTCACACATAGGAGGTGATCTTTCGAACGCCGCTCCGATTTTCACGCCGATCCCTGTGCCATACACCCTACCTAGCTAGCTGTCCATAGAGGCATAGACGATGCCTCCAGAGGGGCTTGCGTAAAATGTATTATCACCGTTTAATATATCTCTGATTCCTTGGGAACCCATCCCTTGTTAAAAGTAAACTTTTTGCTGGGCCTACTTCCAAAAAGAGGGTGTCAAATCGCTACAGCACGCCTTGCATATCAAGAAACAAATCTGCACTGTCGCTTTGCCAAAAAGAAAAAATCTGCATTGTACGATTTTGCACTCATGTATGCACACACTACACCTAGCCATTGAGTACCTATTATCTACTTTGTTTTCTTTGAAGTCGACTGGTATTGTGTATAGATATGCTAGGTCGAATTGCGGTCGATTTTGTCTTTTGGTTTCCTTGCTTCATCCTTTTAGATCACAACAATGCCTTTTGGTACTCTGGCACAGTCTCCAATTTGGTTCCACTTTTGGCCCGATTGTGACCAGACCTTGTGATTAGGGTTCTCTATATCTGCTCCTTGAAGGGCTAGCATAACCATAGGTTCCTACATGCTCATGGTCTAGGCGACTGTGGAATCATATATGTCAAATGTGGGACTCTTGCAAGTGGCCGCAGAACTCAATCGTGTGTCCATCGCATGCAAGTTTTTTAAAAGGAAAAGCTCTCAAGCTAGCTATATAGAATTCTAGATACGCTCTTTAGTTGAGCACATTGGCTTGCGGTACTATTTCGATCCAAAAGGACTAACTAGCTAGAGCACATAACCTCGCGTGGGAATAGAATAGCCAGTGCGCAAGCATAACTGGCCAAAAGAGCAAAAAAAAAAAAAGGCATGCTATAAAGGGCTTGAGAAGCGTCCGGAGAAATTAGGAGCCCCTTCCGCGATACAATCCCACATTCATATTGAGATCGCACGCATTCATTTGGGTGCTCACACCGCCGGAGACCAGAAATTTATCCTTGGATTACACAACACTGTTACAGATATTGTCTTAGAAGTCGGCACACAACCCGTATCTTGGGTCGTCCGTTTCCGTGATTAAACGGCTGAGACTTACCAATTAATACGTTGAATGTTTAACTTGTTCAACAGTAAGTCTGGATAGTTCAATCACTGAAATGGATGGCCGGGATACGGGTTCGCGCCATATGAGTTGGAGAAGCTCATAACCACTCTTAAAAGCTCATTCTCAGCAGACATACTTTTTCCCGTTAAAGTGCATTTTATTACTTCAAATGGTTTGAGAGAAAGACAGACATACATGTCAGGCTCCAGCGGGCGGTCGGTGATCCCATGGTCCTTCGTTGTCGGGAAGACTGTGGAGCTTATGTACGGTTATCAGTAAGAAACGAGTGTAATATATTGGGCCATAAAATCCAAGCAGGCAAACGCAGGGTTACTAGTGCTTTCTCATGCAGTACAAGCAACAAAATACGAACCCCAAAACACCTTTGGTCCTGTCCCCGCTGAGACGGTATGTGTTGTGCCTGGCTGGAGATTTGATACACGCAACCTATCACGCCCTATGGATCCCAAAACAAAGAGAGATCGTGCATACATCTAGATATTTGTGTTAATACATTGTTGGTTCGATCACAATGTCGACATTAAAGCACTAGTGCATAATAGTACACACTCACGCCGTACCTTGCAGTGCCTTGTATGTTCCAACTAGTGGCCTGGCTCTACCTAAAGCGCCTTGTTTTGTCACTTGGAACGATCAACTTGCTTGTAGCATCTTTAAGGAATTAGTCTTCTCTCTTGCCTGCTGCAAAAGTCAAGAAGGAAAAGGAGATCTAACGAGGACTAGGCATTCACGCAAAATCTTTTACCTAACCTCCAAAGCATTGCTTGTCAACTTAATTACTTTGCTTAAGATAGTTTTTTTTTGCTATAGACCAAGACCACTGACCACACAGAGAGTTTATTGTTGAAGACCGTTCAAACATAGTACGAGTAGTATACTTTTTCATGCATATGAAGTCAAACTTACATATGCACTAGTAGAAAATGGGCCATTAGTCAACCGGGACTACCAAATCGGGACTAAACGCCCCCCCCCCCCCCCCCCCCCCCCTAGTTCCGATTGGTCACGAACCGGGACTAAAACCTCTCCATGTGGTTGAGCTCGTGTGCTGGGGCTGGAGGACCTTTAGTCCCGGTTGGTAGGCCCTTTTTTTCGAAATAATTTTTTTTGAATTTTTCTATATTAAATCTTTGAATTATTTGTCAGTTTAATTTCTAATCTCCCCTAATCTCAAGTCAAAGTGCATACTCGTGGTCAAACTTCTCGATCGGTCACCCATCGTCATACTGTTCTACCCCCAGCACGCTTAGCTTTTGAGTTCCTTTCCAATTAGCTTCCAAGATTGCACTGATAACATCTTGATAATACTATGGTATCAATCTTATTATCCCCTAGATTTTGATGTCACATGATATTATTTTTTGAATTTCAAACCTATATTAACATAAAATTAATGATTAAGTAATAATAATTATTAATTCAAATAACAAAAAAATGAATTTTACATTATTATTGCCATTTTCAATTTAATATGGAAAAATTCATATCTTTAAATCCGTAAATCGAAATTCGACGAATAATATGTATAAATCGATCAGAAAAATGATAGGAATCCAAATATTGCATCCATATCATCTTTTGCATAATGCGCTATGTCTTTTATATAATGTACTGCTAAGTGTGCTTATTGTTTTTGATTTTGTAGAAAAAAAATCTTCTTTTTGAAATAACTTTTTTTCCTTTTGGAATTTCGAGAATCTCAGAAAACTTCACCGGGTAAACCCGGTTGAAATCGAGTCCCAATTTTTCTCTAGTTTTTTTTTGATATATTAAACGCATTTTTTCGACGTCGTATGCAAAAGTTATGGCCGTTTTAATTTTTTTTTCTGTTTTTTGAAAAAAAAGTCAAAATTTCTATACCAACTAGACACTAAAACCTAACTACATCTGAAAGGATTTTAATTTTTGAAGATTTTATCATTTTATTTTATTTTCTACAAAACTAAAAAAGGCGATCCACTTGGTGTAGGCATGAAAGGAAAAAAACCTTTAGTCCCGATTGGTGTCTCCAACCGGGGCTAAAGATAGACCTTTAGCCCCGGTTGAAGATACCAACCGGGACTAAAGGTGCCGCAACCTTTAGTTCCAGTTGGTGTCTCCAACCGGGACTAAAAGTCTTGTTTGAACCGAGACTAAAGGTGGTTGTGTCCGTGCCCCGTTTGAACCGGGACTAGTGCCACATTAGTCCCGGTTCGTAATGTGGCCGGGACGAAAGGGCCAAAACGAAGGTGGTTTTCTACTAGTGATGATTTTGTATTATTTCTTATTAATTATATTTTTCTGGTAGCAAAGTTAATGTTAAGTTTGCAGCTCTTGTATGTGCATCTTTTGCAAGACAAGCCTGAAGCTCTTGTCATGGACTCATGCCATGTGTGCCAGGCCCGTCATTCCGCAACAATGTGTTCTTTCCTTCTGTCTCACCAATCTCTCAATGCAGTGTTCAGCTGTTGCATAGACTTCTCATGCAGCTTAAGGGCCTCTTTGATCGCATATTTGCAACATAGAAATTAGGAAAACATAGGAATTCATAAATTTGTATGTGCAAAGCAGTGTTGCAAAACATAGAAAAATTAGAGCCCTGACTGCTTTGGATGAAACACAGAAAAAGTGTTGCAATCATATGCACTTGACTCTAAAAATGAAGTTAGAGTAGATGTTCAACTTCATATGAAGTTGAGGTATAGAAAATTAGACAGCATCATTCTTTTGATCCAAAGGCAGTCCACAGGGAAAAAATCCCAAGGACTGAAATTATAGAAAAATATTAGGAAATTCATACAATCCAAAGAGGCCCTAAAAAGATCCGATATAGGTACAGTGGTACACTCCGCTACCTGTTAATGTACATAAGAAAGAACAAAACAAAAGCTAGATATCGCATCAATACAAGCATCATGCACTGATCGAACTTTACATATTTTTCAGGTGATAGATGAAGGTAGTTGAGATTATTTAATCTTTTTGCAACTCTAAGCCAGTGATACATACTTCCGATGGTACGATACGATCATGCATGTGAAATCGATACGGTTCCCTAGGCATATATTCGATCGTCTAGTTAATGTTAAGGGCATAAATTGCAGTATTGTAATGCATGTGACGATTTGACGATGCTGGCAATTTACCGGTGATTGATTCTCTAATCACATCTGCCCTCTTCCACACATGCAGATTACGAATCAAGAGATCTCGTGTTGATCTTTTTTAGGTTCCCAAGCATGCATGCAGGCTTATGTGCACCTCCAGGGTTGATTACCAAGCCATCAAACTAGTATCTTATAAACCCCCTCGACCTCTCAAATCAGCATCTTTAAAGTGATCGAACAAGATCAGAAAAACTTTAGGCCTTGATTCTTCGCTCGTGTTAATTTATTGCAGTGGTTCTTGGAGCTCATGCTAATTGCAGCTGATTTGTGCGCCTCGAAGTCCGGAATAGACGAAGTAATATATCAGATCGTGCTTACTGGAGTATTAGACTAGTCACAATGGAGAGTATCATATACTAGTATCATGCATATGATACTAGTCTATGTTACCATCTCCACAATGGGTAGTAACATATTTGTGTATCATACAATACTATATTTATTAGGTTGTAGACTCATCTTGCATTGGTATCCGCTATGTTACGGTATCTACCTATGATACTACTATCATCTCTCTCATCATTAATTGCAGTGACACGTCAGATTTTTGCCAACATGTCATGCATGATACCACCTATGATACCCCCATTGTGGCTAGTCTTAGGCTAGCTAGGCCGGCCGACCCATCAGGACTTTATCCCTAGGCAAATGCTTCGTGCAAGTGGCAGCAGCAGAAGTTACGTGTACTTGCTTAAGCCTTAACCAGCATGATATCTTGGAAGTCGCGGAGTGACGCCACGCTTGCATTTGCAGAAGTAGTCGTGCAGAACCTGCCAGATAACCTAACTTTAGTTAGGTGGAGCTAGCCAGATCTTTGACCAATGACACCATGAAATCAAGGCATCATGCATCGGTTACTGTTGCGGTGTTGCCTCGATATTGGGCTCCTGCTGACAGATTGTTTTGAGCAGTGTAATCAGAGAAAGAAAGCTGTGTAGTCGTGTAGATGCATCGTGCATGCATATGATCGATGTGATACAGTATTGGCGATGTGATGTGCGTGACTGCACCATTTCGCACGTAAAAGCACTACCGGGGGCCCGGCAATGCAACCGCAAAAGGAGTTGAACTCAATGAATGTCGCGATGAACTTTATTCTTAAGGATGAGAGCGTATCTTTTTTTTTGGAGGGGATGAGAGTGTATCTGTCTCATGTGTGTGTCGCGATTCCAAAATGCCAATTGCTTTGGCTAGCGCTTGTGTTCGATCTGGAATTGTTCTGGGCAAAAAACAGGCGGCCTCAAAACAAATATTTCATCAGACCTCGGTCCATTCCCACGGCGCCACTACGGCGTGTGGCCCATCTACGATCATCAGGTTGTTGTGTGGTCCACCAGCAGCAGGGACAGCCTTGCGGCCCTTTCGGTAGGTGCTATTTGCCGTGTTTAGCGGCGTAATCCCTATATATCGCTCTTTACGAGGTGTAGTTTTGCCTCGCCCGTTAAGATTGCGTTGCTGGGCCGGCCCATTTGTATTTCCGCAATAGAGAAAAGATAACAAAATGGAATGCATCCATGACCGAAATCACTAGAAAAAGGTTCCCTTTGCGAAGGGAACCCAGCTCCTTCATGTGGTACCAACAGTTGTATGCATGTTCGCCAATTGTCACAACCAGATTGAAAGTGGGAGCAGGAGAGAGAAATGGACACCGGATGTGGGAGAGCAGTTTGTGCCTTTTATTTTTCAAAACCAAACTTCAAAACTAAATATCTTGAGAATCTTTTATCCAAATTACGAACCGTTTTCACTTTTGAGCTCCTCGCGTCGAGATTTTCAAAACTAGATCCCATGTTGAGAGGTTTCGACGAACTTTTTTTTTGTACTCCCGGTTATGTATAGTTGTACATTCTGTTCTGTATAGTTTGTACTTCCACTTCTCTGTAATTTGTACTTTCTGTTCTCTATACTTTTGTATGATGAGAGAGAACGGATAGTGAGGTGGGGACATCTTTTCCCTTTTTTTTTCTAAACCGAATTTTTGAAATGAAATATCTCGAGAACCGTTTAACCAAATTACGAACCGTTTTTCATTTTTGAGCCTCTCGCGTCGAGATCTTCAAAACTAGATCCCATGTTGATAGGTTTCGACGAATTTTTTTTTGTACTCCCGGTTATGTATAGTTGTACAATCTGTGTCTGTATAGTTGTACAACATGTGTCTATACAAACTGTGTCTGCGTAGTTGTACAACATGTGCCTGTATAGTTGTACAACCTGTGTCCGTACAACATGTGGCTGTCTAGTTGTACAACTTGTGTCTGCACAATCTATGTCTGTCTAGTTGTACAACATGTGTTATGTAGTTGTACAACCTGTGTCTATATAGTTGTACAACCTGTTGTACATGCACGCTCGTACGCGGACGGACGCGCGCGGCAGGACGCCAGCCGCAGGGGGTTTCACGTGCGCGCGATGGCCGTGCTTCTTGTTCGATCGATCTTAGCGACGTGGACGAGTTCGATTTCGCTTCGTCTAGTGCGTAACCAAATTTAGTTTTGCTTCCATCGCATGTTCACGGATGGCCATGTGGTCTCCTGTGCGCTCGCGGGATTTTACCTTCGAACCCTTTCCCTAATCGCACCCGGGCGCAGTCGAACTCACAATGTCGATGACGCGCAAAGACCGCGTAGCCACTGGGCTACGCTCGGGTTCACGCTAATTATCTTTTTTTTCTTTTTTTTTTGGATTTTGGGTTTTTGTTTCTTTTCTTCTTTTCCGTTTTATTCTTTCAATTCTTTCTTTTGGTTTATTTTTCTGTTTTATTATTTATTTTAGTTTTCTTTTCCTTTATTTAGAATATTCGTTTTTCATATTTTCAAAATCCAAACCATTTTGAAATTTGGAATCACTTTTAAATATAAACAAATTTTAAAACTGAACCAGTTTTAAAAAATAAACCTTTTTCGAATTTGGAACCACTTTCACAACGAACAATTTTCTAAATCTGAACCATTTTCAAATTGGGAACCACTTTCACAATGAACAATTTTCTAAATCTGAATCATTTCAAATTGGGAACCATTTTCAAAATGAACTATTTTCTAAATCTGAACTATTTTCTAAATCTGAACCATTTAAATTTGGAACCATTTTCAAATCTAAACAATTTTCAAAATTGGAACCATTTTCAAATTTGGAACCATTTTCAACAATGAACAATTTTCAAAATCTGAACTATTTTTAAAAATTGGAACCATTTTCAAAATTGGAACCATTTGAAAAATTGAGCCATTTTCAAAATCGGCACCTTTTTTCAAAATTTGAACCATTTTCAAAATTGGAATAATTTACAAAATCTGAACATTTTCACATTCGGAACCATTTTAAAAACTTGGAACCATTTTTAAAATGAACTATTTTCTAAATATGAATCATTTTCAAATTTGGAACCATTTTCAAAATTGGAACATTTTTCGAAAATAAACAATTTTCAAAATATGAACCATTTAAAAAATGTTTTTCATATTTGAAGAACTTAAAAATATATTTTTGAATCATTTCCAGAAATATAAAAAAGGACAAGCAAGGAAGAATCGAGTGCACATGGTGGTTGCGGGCGTGCGCTGGTCACTCGTCCCTGGGCAAGAAGCGAGGCCCATGTAGGGAGCAAAGCGGGGCGCTTGTGCAGGCGAATCCGTTCGTTCGACTCGCAAGGGGCGAGACATAGCGGCGTGTACAGAACGCACACGTACCACAGCCAAACCAGGCTGTCGGCCCATTTAGGATTGGGAGGCTACTGATTCAGTTTGGGAATGTTTTTTTCCCAGAGTCTTTTTCAATAAGGCACATTTTCACGTTCATGGCTGTTTTCTTACAGGTTTTTCTGTGACATTTTCAAGTTGGGTCATTATGTGTCGTTAGTCAAATATGCATATGTACCTTTAGTTATAATAATAATAAAATGTTCATAAATATCACTTTAACAAAAGTAATAAACCGGAACACACTTTCGTAAATTAATACATTATTATTAAAATTCATTATTTAAAAAATTATTTTATTTTATGGTTTTAAACATAACATTAACATTTTTGTACTTAAATAATGTTTGATCTTGTGAACACTTACCTGATACATGAACATGTTTTTTTAGGGGTTAGAAGAACTTTCCTTTTCCAAAAAGAAAACATAAACTTGTTGTGCGGCCAATGGAATCTTAGGTTTGTGTCCTCATGATTGTTGGCAATATCTTAACTTATTCACACTAGGCTAGTGCCGTGGATTCTTCTCTGATTTGACTATAGCTATGTGGTCAATAACCCGCTTTGCTTCCAGTTCTTCGCCTGCTTGCGCCATTGTCAGGACTTCCAATCGGAAAATCTTCTGTTGGCAAGCTCGCATCCTCGTAATGGATTCCCCTCGAATGGTAGGAACAGCGTGAAATAAGATCTCTTCGATAAAGATAGAATGCCACAAAGCCCGTGTTAAAGTAAAGTACACATGTGAATATTCTCTTGCGAATACTGATACTGCTAGCTGTTTCTTAGTCTCGGTATAATCACTCACTTAACATAGTACAAGTAGAGCCCAAGATTAATACGAGAGTGATGGAGAGAAGAAAGACAAATCTTTCCTTTTAGCTCTAAATTATGCATCATTGATAATTCTTGCATCGTACCAATAGAGAGCACAATTTCTGAAGGTGAAACTAGAGAGGGAGCTAGAGAGATTCACGGCAACGTGCGGGCATTTAGCTATTTTGTTTAATACATTTGTTTTCTAACTAGGAGGAGCGAACAAATTGTTTCCGAGAGTGAGATGATGATTTTTGCAATCTTTTAAAGTCATGTGCTATGGGAAACAGGTTGTACGAGAACTCCTAAACCTAGCGCCGCCACCACCGCCGTCTCCTCCATAGATCGGTTCCCCCTCCTCCGAGCGGCCTTGCCGATGTCGGGAGGGGTGGGGAACCCGATCTATGTGTGGAGTTCTTGATAAAAGTAGTGTTTCAGTAGATTGGTTAGGGTTTTAGTAGCCATCTTCTTCTCCAATGGAGATAGCATCGTCTATAATAAGTAATCTTCGGACCTTCGTTCGGCGACGAGATCTCTTTCCCGACGTCAATGATGGTTTTGGAAGATTAAATTTGTCTAGGTATGGTTCTTCAGATCTTGCTTCGCCGGATCGATTTTGGATTTTTTCTCATGGTTGCCGCGAGAAGAATTGTCCTTGCAATATCTGTCCCGGCTGCTACGTCCTCGACAATGGTGATTCGTACTCTCGACTCCCAGCGGCGTCGACCGGGCTGTTCGGTTGCTTTTCCCTGAAATATCGGTGTTCGTACTCTCGGCTCCCAGCGGCGTCTTGCCGATGATGGTTGACTACTTTAATGGCTACGTGCGTGCACGTATCCTTGGCATTGCGGTTCAAAATTAAAATTATGGGAGAACCCTCGTTGATATTTACAGGTTCGTGGTTTGATATCGTTGTCATGTTTCAGTGGCTGCTTTCAGAAAAGTACAAGATTGTGTCATGGAAGAAGATAGAGTTTGAAGATTTCGAAGATTTATTCGGTTTTAGACTTTATTTTGTAATGAGTGTAGTCAGCTCTTGTATCTTTGCCATGTATTGTTCGCCACTATAATATATCATTGTATTGATTGTCAAAAAAAAAGTCATGTGCTATGGGAACAACCACGAAGATTTGCTGGAGTTGGAGAAATCATCAGCGTATAAGGGTGGAGAAAGCATCAGCGTGTAAGGGTGAGTGACATGTTATTGGAGTGAGATGACTATAAGTACTCTTGGAGTGGAGTGACTACGAAGTACGGTGACGGCTCTATTAGAGTAGGTGACTACGCATAAATGGTGAGAAATGCGAAGCCGAGAGGCGGATGGGATTGAAGAATGGACGATACATACATTCTTGTCATGCATTGCGGTTATCTATTGTGTGTGTGAGAGAGAAGTAATCAAATTGTGGACACAGTGTTTTGACTCGTGGGTTTAGAAGCATCCATTATTAAAATATATTTTAAAAATGTTAAATAATTCAAACAAAAATTTCGGAGGTACACGTACATCTAGACATTCTATGTTCGCACAAAAAGTTTCACGAAAAGATATTTTTTGGGCTGTGCAAAAAAGATAAAAAAAATATCTCATACAAACTCATTTTGGAACTGCAGGATTTATCTTTTTACACAGCCCACAAAAATGTCATTTTCTCGCGAAATTTTGTGTACAGACATAAAATTTACCGATGTACACCCGAACGTTTTGTTCGGAATTTTTTGATATTATTGAAATATGATTTCCGCCAAATTGTATGCTCTTTCACTTCCCTAGAAGGAATGTTAATTAAGAGTCTTCACATACATTACTTTTACATGTGGAGAAAAAGTTTAGCCCGTGGTAGCCGGCAGGGCACTCGATCAACTACCAGTCAAAAGGTTGTGAAGTTCTTCGAAAAGAAAAACAATGGAAAGCTCCTTAATTTCCATGTTACACCCAGTCCTATCGACTGAGAGCCAAAGACGTTGACCCACACTGACCAAAGCCTAGAATACACCTGACCGAAGCAGCACCATTCCAAGAGAGCGTCCGGATGCCTTTCTTTTTCTCATCCTGTTAGTCCCACCTACCGAAACATAGGAGAGCAAGCAAGATCACAGCAATGGCGCCGTCGTCGCAGCCGCACGTCCTACTGATCCCCTACCCGGCACAGGGCCACGTGAACCCGTTCCTTAGGCTTGCCAAGGCCATGCACGCGCGGGGCTTCTACGTCACCTTCGTCCATACTGAGCACAACCACGGCCGCCTCCTCCGGTCCCGCGGGCCGGGCGCCGTGGCCGGCGCCGCCGCCGACGGTCTTCGTTTCGAGACTATCCCGGACGGGCTTCCCCCGGCCGAGCTCGACGCCACGCAGGACATCTGGGCGCTCTGCGAGGCCACGCGGCGGGCGTGCCCGGACCACGTCAGGGAGCTCGTCGAGAGGCTCGCCCGCACGGAGGGAGTCCCGCCGGTGACATGCGTCATCGCCGACGGCGCCATGGGATTCGCAGTGCACGTGGCCAAGGAGATGGGGCTCCCAGCGTACCTCTTCTTCACCCCCAGCGCGTGTGGGTTCTTGGGCTACCTCAACTTCGATCAGCTCGTCAAGAGAGGCTACGTTCCATTCAAAGGTACGTAAAGTGACTTAAATCACCCTGTTGTATTCTGTAGCCATCTTCTACTTACAAAGGTCATACTAGTTAAGAAATTAAACAACCTATTGGATGGATCAGAGAGTTTTTCTTATCAGCAACTAATTCGGTCCTCTCTGATGCTCGAGCACAAGCCAAATAAAAAACATGTTTCAATGATGAACCATTCAACTCGATTTTCATTGGATATCAGCACCTAGCCAATCAGGGTTTTCCGCCACTACCTTTCGGCTTTCAGTCACCGATAACAGTGGTATACCAGTGCCATCTAAGTCAAACTCTTTGTTCCGGATCAAGCTAATGCGTATGGTGATAACTTACTATATTTCACATCGAAACAAATTCGCGTGTAAAATAACATCAAGTGGGCTGAATGGTTGGTATGACGTTTGAACTTGCTAGATGGCTGATTGGTCGTTTCACGAGACCAGTTTGAGAAAAGGAATGCTTTAACATGCCTCTGCCCAAGAACATAGTATTCCAAAGGCCCAGATATCACTAGAAAAGATAAGTACTTTAGAACAGCATTACTTTCTTGTTGAAATATGTGCATAGCGCACATGTTACCATAGCACGAGCGCTAGCGTGTCGGATGCCATTTGGGCACAACCGCACAAATTGTGACCAAGGAAAATAGTTTATGTATCATATTTTCTTTCGCTACCTCAGAACCGCGTAAACCTATGAGTTTTCATATATTTTGAACAAAATCTATGAGTTTTGTCAAATTTAATGTTTGGTCTTTGAAAGTGGATACCAATTAATAATTTGAGATAAAAGTTGAAGGTCATAGAGTTTGAAATATATTCTAGGCATGGCGAAGTGTAGAGTTGTACTACCATATCCATGTACTGTATGGCATCTACAGGTCATGCAGTATGCCAAGCATAGTTAGCATATGTTCAGAGTGCTAGCCTTGTGGGACAAAAAAGGAGACCCCGAGTTTTGTTCAGTATTGTTGAACTGATCAAATTATGCCAAACCAAACATGAGATTTTAGCTCCACATGGATTTAGTTATGTATTTGCACTCATAGAAAACCCCGAAATTTTGTACTGCCGAAGTTAAGAAAATAGCAAGATCCATGAAATAATGAAGCTACTGTATTAACTGAAAGTATACCACTCGGTCTATTGGACAAAAAACTGAATTTGAGACATGTATTGAAAAAAGTAAACTAGTCTGACTCGACCTGTCGTGCTTTGACAACGTGGATGTATGCTCTAATTCCTGCTTAATGCAAGGCTCTCATGCCACTTTGGCTCCCGGAAGTATATGCTCTTTATGTACAGTAAAATCGTTAAAAATTACAAAAGTAAATATGTTTTTTGCATCGTACATGTTCGTATCTTTTACATGAGTGCAACTTTCATGGAAAAAATGTGTTGTGGCATGTGAGTAAAGAAGAAGCAAAAATCAGAGAGAGGTGTTTTGTAGGACGGGCGCTACATGTAGCCCGTTTTATGAAAAATTCGAAAATCACACTTTAAAGTTTCAAACAATTCTGAAAATATTCCTAGATGTAGATAATGATGACTTACACCAGTGTGCAAAATGTCAATGCGGAATATTCTGTATTTTTTCCTGTGTAAAAATAACAAATTTTCAGATCTGAGGTGATGAACAGTGCAGATTTCGAATTTTCAGATCTGTCAGAAGTTATTTTTGTGTAGGCCGGTATACAAAAAATTTCGAGCTGAAACTTTGCAAAACCTTAGGGTAAGTCGTTTTCCAGCTCTATGATTTTTTTCGGAATTGTTGGTAACTTAAAAATATTAATTTCAAAAAAAAAAACCGGGCTACATGTAGCCCACAAAGAGACTTTCGCAAAAATCAGTACTCTAAGAAGCGACTTTTTTGCACCAATTTTTTTTTCACACAGGCCACATAAATTATTATTTTTCCATGAAAATTTGTTTTCAGAATTTGATTATACATTAGAAGTGTCACTTCTTTTTGTCACCAGGAGCTTATGCTCCCCGGAACCGTTTTGAATTGCCGTAAGTTTCAACCAAAAGTAAGTAAATTTCAAGCTAATCGTACTGGGAATTAGCCTTTTCTATTAGACAAAACACTCCGGCCTTGAGGCGAATGCAAAACTGAAATTCTATACGTTCACACATGCCTCCGTACTCGACATGTGAGGTGGATGCATGCCACAGTCCGCCATATATTCGTGTTCCAGTACGTATGTGTATTCGTTTGTACTGTTAGGCCATGTACAATGCAAGATGAGGTGTTTACAAAAAATAAACCAAGCATTTTCATAAGCACCAATGCTTATTCCTATAGGAGAGATGCTTACTTAATCATTTCTCTTGTCTAAATAAGCATCGGTGCTTAGCCAAAAACCGATTTATTTTCCTAATCACCTCTATAAACATCTTACATTGTACATACCCTTATGGCCTTATGTCTCTGGAACTCATTCAAACATACGTGCACATACAGACGAGAGCTGCTTCACCAACGGGTACCTGGACACGCCCCTGGACTGGATCCCCGGCATGATTCGCAACGTCCGCCTCGCGATCTCCCGACGTTCATCCGCACCACCGACGCCGACAACGTGATGCTCACCATCAACATCAAGCAGTGCGAGCTCGACGCGCCCGCCGCCGACGGCATCCTCCTCAACACCTTCGACGACCTCGAGCGCGCGGCGCTGGACGCCATCCGCGCGCGCCTGCCCAACACCTTCACCGTCGGGCCCCTCGGCCCGGAGGTGTCGCCGCCGTCGTACCTCCCCTCCCTCACCTCGAGCCTGTGGAAGGAGGACGACCGTGTTAGAATACGTATTCGTATACGTATAGGACTTGTATAAACTCTACTATATAATACAAAGATCCCTACCCGACGAGGCACGTCGGGACAGCAATTAGTCTTACGTCTTTTATGGTATCAGAGCTATCATCCTGACCTAAAATCTTCCGCACGTATTTTCGCCGCCGGCGCCTCCGATCCAATCCGATCGATCGATCGATCGTGAGCAATGGCAACTGAGCAGTCTTCAGCTTTGGCCACGGTGCCCTCAGCTTCATCAACCACGGCGCCTGCCTTGTCGCCCGCGGCCACGGCGCCGGCCTTCTCGGACGCGGCCACGGCGCCGGCCTTCTCCGTCGCCACGGTGCCGGCCTTCTCGGACGCCACGGTGCCGGCCTTCGCGCTCAATTCGGCGCCCCTGGTTGCAACTACCTCGGCGCCCCTATACTCCACCACATCGCCGTATGGCTCGCTGCCTTTTCACATGATGGCATACTCCGCGCTGCCTCGTGCATCGACGCCCGCGACGTCCGCGATGGGCTACTCCACCGAGCAGCCTCCTGGTCCGGCCATGTTCGGTCCGATCTACAACCAGGGAGGCCAATTCTACAACCACATGATTCCTGGCGGCCACATGATCCCTGGGGGCGTCGTCAACATCACGTCCTCGATCACCATCAAGCTCACCAGCGAAAACTACCTGGTTTGGAGGGCCCAAGTTGGTCCCCTTCTTCGGAGTCAGCTTCTTATGGGGTACGTAGATGGATCGACCCCGTGCCCTGCTCCTCATGTCGTCGTCAGCCATGGTGGTGCCATGGTCCAGCAGCCGAATCCCGCCTATCATCATTGGGTTCAGCAAGATCAGGCCGTTCTCTCGGCGTTCGTCTCCTCCATGATGCCCGATGTTGTCGGCATGGTGATGTTCGCTGCTACCGCACGGGAGGCGTGGGAGACACTGAGTGGTGCCTTTGCTTCCACCTCCATCGCGCGCTCCACGGGCATCCGCCAACAGATGTCCGAGCTCAAGAAGGAGAATATGACGGCCACGGTCTACTTCCATAAGATGAAGGCGCTCTCGGACACCCTCACAAGCATCGGGCAGCCTCTCCGCCCCGAGGAGTTCATCTCCTACATCCTCGCCGGCCTCGACGGTGACTACGACTCGCTGCATGGGGTTGTGACCGCCCGCAACACGCCCATGCCCGTCCAGGACCTGTTCTCGCAGCTCGTCGCGACGGAACAGCGCATGCTGGCACGCCGCGCGGCGTCTCCTGCGGCCCACTATCCCGCAGCCCACGTCGCTGCCTCTGGAGGAGCTCCTGTTGCGGCCTATGGCGCTGCCCGTGGTGGCCCACCGCCCGCCTACCGTTCAGACGCGCGGGCATCCCAGTCACAGTACACGCCGCCGTCAAAGCCCAACAATGCTCCCACTGCACCCAGGACCAGCACAGGGCGTGGCACTATCGTTTGCCAGCTTTGCGGTATACCGCGTCACACGGCGTCCAAGTGCTACAAGCGGTTCAACCGCGATTATGGGAGAAACACCGAGCGCCAAGTTGCTATGGCAATGTCTGCGTCTCACGGTGGACAACAGTCTGTAGACCCGGCGTGGTATGCAGACTCGGGGGCAACGCATCATATTACTCATGAGCTGGAGAAGCTCACTACGCGCGAGCCCTACCACGGCACCGAGCAGGTTCACACGGCAAACGGAGCAGGTATGCGTATTCATAATGTTGGTCATGCTATTATTCCTACTCCGTCGTCTAGACCGTTAGCTCTAAATCGTGTTCTTCATGTTCCCAATGCTTCTCGTAATCTTTTGTCCATATTGCCACCCGTAATCTCGTAAACTGAGCAAGCTTTCCCGTGATAATAATGTTTTCATTGAACTTCACCCTAATGATCTTTTTGTAAAGGATCGGGACACGAGAGCACCCATACTTAGAGGTCGTTGCCGTGGAGGTCTCTACGAGATTAAAGCACCGGTCATCAAGCAAGCACTCAGCAGTGTAAAGGTGTCACGTGATGTGTGGCACAGTCGTCTAGGTCATCCAGCTTTGCAAGTCGTTCAACATGTTCTTCATAGTCATGAGTTACCGTCTATCATAGAGTCTAATAAAAATAGAGCAGTGTGTGATGCTTGTCAACAAGGGAAAAGTCATCAATTACCTTTCTCTTTGTCTACTCGTGTAATCAAGTCTCCACTAGAAATCATTTATTCTGATGTGTGGGGTCCTGCCCAAACATCTGTCAGTGGACATCGTTTTTATGTGAGTTTTGTTGATGGTTATAGTCGTTTCACTTGGCTCGATTTACTCAAGCACAAATCTGATGTCTATGATGTGTTTCTCCAGTTTCAAAAGCATGTTGAACGCCTCCTAAATAAAAAGATAGTTCACGTTCAAACAGATTGGGGTGGAGAGTATGAGAAACTTCATCCCTTCTTTCACAATCTAGGCATCTCCCATCGTGTGTCTTGTCCTCACACTCACCAACAAAATGGCACTGCTGAACGAAAACACCGTCACATTGTTGAGACTGGTCTTACTTTGCTTGCTCATGCATCTGTACCTCTACATTATTGGAATGATGCTTTCTCCACAGCTTGCTTTCTTATCAACAGGCTTCCTAGTCGTACTATTGAAATGAAAACTCCTCTTGAAAGGCTACTTCATGAAACTCCTGATTATACCTTTTTTAAAGTTTTTGGTTGTGCTTGCTGGCCTCATCTTCGATCCTATAATAATCATAAACTTGATTTTCGCTCCAAAAAATGTGTTTTTCTAGGGTATAGTGCACTACACAAAGGATATAAATGTCTACACGTTCCTTCCAATCGAGTCTATATCTCTAGGGACGTTGTCTTTGATGAGAACGTTTTTCCTTTTGCCCACATGCCCACTTCTCACACGTTACCACCACCTACGGAGTCGTCTTTACTTTCAGCTGACCATTTTATGGATACTGCATATGCACCGTCTCTGCTCGCTAACCATGGTGCAGGTACGGGACGTGGCGCTCGCCTGGAAATTCTACCAGAATCTGATGAACATGAGCACGTCGATCCTGTGGTCAATGCTCCTCTGCATGGCTCGGTGCCCATGCATGGCTGCGCCTTCCGCTCACCACCGGCTAGCAATGTAGAAGTTGATGCCCAGCCAGAACCACCAACGACGCCTCACTCAGCTCCAATGCATGCGCCTGCATCATCACCCATGCACATGCATGCACCTGCGTCATCATCTCCCATGCACATGCATGCGCCTGCGTCAACGCCGCCTAGCACGCCTGTGCGGACGACTGGACCAGCCTGGGATGCGCCCTCTCCGTCTCGATCCTCTACGCCAGCTGATGCGTACGCGTCTCCTGTGTCGACAACTGCTACCCCATCACCGACACCGTCACCAGTGCTCACATCGTCGCCTGAACGTCCCACGCCCGCGGTGTCTCCTATCGCGTCACCTACAGCGGCACCACCGGTCCCGTCTCGCGCGGTCACTCCTTTGCAGCGTGGCATACGACAGCCTAAGAAGTGGACTGATGGAACAGTTGCTTGGAGCAGTATTTTGGCCGCCTATACAGCGTCTAAAATCACAGCTGTACCACGTGATTATCATGAGGCACTTCGTATTCCCCACTGGCGTACTGCAATGGAAGCTGAGTTTTCTGCACTTCAGACCAACGGCACCTGGAAACTGGTACCTCCTGTTCCTGGTGTTAATTTAATTGACTCCCGCTGGATTTTTAAAGTCAAACTTCATGCTGATGGTTCTATTGAGAGATACAAGGCTCGTCTAGTTGCTAAAGGTTTCAAGCAGCGTTATGGTCTCGATTATGATGAGACATTCAGTCCTGTGGTTAAGCCCGTGACAGTTCGTTTGCTGCTCTCTATGGCTCTCTCCAATAGGTGGCATCTTCGACAACTTGATATTCAGAATGCATTTCTCAATGGTTTCCTTGATGAGCAGGTATACATGAGACAGCCTCCTGGTTTTGCTGATTCTGATAATCCTGGTCACTACTGTCAGCTTGTCAAATCTCTTTATGGTCTGAAGCAGGCTCCACGTGCCTGGCATGCTCGCCTCAGTTCTGTACTTGGCTCTTTGGGGTTCTCGCCGTCCGTTGCTGATACCTCTCTATTCATACTTCAGCGTTCAGACTTGACTATGTATCTGCTGGTATATGTTGATGATATTATTGTGGTCAGCTCGACTGCTTCGGCTATTCCCAAGTTAATTGCTGAGCTCCGGTCTGAATTCTCGGTTAAGGATCTTGGTGTCCTCCATTATTTCCTAGGAATAGAGGTACATTCACCCTCTTCAGGAAGTCTTGTTCTTCGACAGCGCAAGTATGCCCTTGAGCTTCTTGCGCGTGCTGGTATGTTGAAGTGCAGTCCCGTTACTACTCCCATGTCCTCTTCTGAGCGTCTCTGCAGCTCTGATGGTGATGTTCTCTCATCTGAGGAGGCGACTCAGTACCGCAGTATTGTTGGTGGCCTTCAGTACCACACAATGACACGCCCTGATTTGTCCTTTGTTGTCAACAAGGTGTGCCAGTACCTACATGAACCCCGGACTCCTCATTTGTCGGCCGTTAAGCGCATTCTTAGGTATGTGCGGTTCACTATTGACTCCGGCTTGCAGTTTCGGTCCTCGTCGTCTTCATTGCTCTCAGCGTTCTCTGATGCGGACTGGGGTGGCAATATGGACGACAGGCGATCCACGGGGGGATATGCTATATTTTATGGAGGTAATCTGATCGCCTGGAGTGCTCGAAAGCAGTCTACCGTTTCTAGGTCCAGCACAGAATCTGAATATAAAGCTCTTGCTAATGCTACAGCAGAGCTTGTCTGGGTACAGTCTTTGTTGCAAGAGCTTGGAGTTGTTCAAACCCAGCCTCCAGTGTTATGGTGTGACAACATTGGTGCAACATATCTGTCGTCTAACCCAGTCTTCCACGCAAGGACAAAGCACGTTGAAGTCGAT
Organism: Poa pratensis; assembly: GCA_947311845.1. Classification (NCBI taxonomy): domain Eukaryota; kingdom Viridiplantae; phylum Streptophyta; class Magnoliopsida; order Poales; family Poaceae; genus Poa; species Poa pratensis. The sequence goes on along the minus strand of CAMZMU010000063.1, from coordinate 117,312,130 downwards.
TTTCACTTTGTTCGTGAGCGCGTTACTCAGAAGCAACTGCAAATCCGTTTCATCTCGTCCAAGGATCAAGTTGCCGACATCTTCACCAAGCCACTCCCTTTACCGTTGTATGATCATTGTAAACGCAATCTCAATCTTCTATCAGTTGAGATTGAGGGAGGGTGTTAGAATACGTATTCGTATACGTATAGGACTTGTATAAACTCTACTATATAATACAAAGATCCCTACCCGACGAGGCACGTCGGGACAGCAATTAGTCTTACGTCTTTTAGACCGATGCGTCGCGTGGCTGGACGCGCAGCCGGCGGACGGCTCCGTGGTGTACGTCAACTTCGGGAGCATCACGGTGGTGACGAGGGACCAGATGGTGGAGTTCGCGCGCGGGCTGGCCGCCGCCGGAAGCCCGTTCCTGTGGGTCGTCCGCCCCGACATGGTGCGGGACGGCGGCGAGAAGCTGCCGGTGCCGGAGGGGTTCGTGGATGAGGTGGCCGGGCGGGGGCTGATGGTGGGGTGGTGCGACCAGGAGGCGGTGCTGGGCCACCGCGCGACGGGTGGGTTCCTGAGCCACTGCGGGTGGAACTCGACGGTGGAGAGCCTGCGCGCCGGTGTCCCGATGCTGTGCTGGCCCTTCTTCTCGGAGCAGGTGACCAACTGCCGGTACGCGTGCGAAGAGTGGGGCATGGGCGTCGAGATGGCGCGCGAGGCCGGGCGGGGAGAGGTGGAGGCGGCCGTAAGGAACCTGATGGGCGACGGGGAGAAGGCAGCGGCGATGAGGCGGAAGGCGGCTGAGTGGAAGGAGAAGGCCGCGAGGGCGGTCGCGGCCGGCGGGTCGTCGCAACGGGGCCTCGACAGGTTCGTCGACGAGATCGCGCGCGCATCTAGTGCTAGCTAGTTGATGTTGGTTTGGTTTGCTCTAAGAAAAAAATAGATTGATGTTGGTTTGTGACCTTTATCGGAATGGGCCTTGTACCCTTGGTGGATATGGTTGATGTGAAATTGTTGTTTCAAATTGTATTGTAAACTGCAATAAAAAATTAGATTTTTACATTGAAATTGGGTCAAAATCTTCACCTAGATGATATCTGGTACTGCTACTAGAGGTCAGCAAAGTTTATTATGCTTCTCCGGTGATAGTTTGCATGACATTTGCCAAAAGTAAAAGTATCCTTCTCGACTTGCAGTTATATGTACTCGTGTAGAACTGAAATACTGGCGAATGAAGCGAGCAAATGCGTTGCTTAAATTGAAATCGAGAACGACATCTTCAGTCTGGTAGTTATCTTGGCGGCTTACTGCATTTCCATGCCATATCTCTCGAGGCCACACGTTTGTTGTATATGAACTTTGAGGCCTTGAACGACGACTAACCTAACTTGTTAAGGCCGAATTCTTTTGGCGGTTTAAAAAAATAAGCCGCTCCTCCCAAGCTTATCGCATAAGCCATCCTGCTTATTAATTGGAACTTCTAAATAATTATGAGATAACTAATTTAAAATGTCTAAATATAAGTTGGGTGGCTTATATAAGAAACTGGGAGGACGACTTATCTATACTACTATTAAAAGAGCAAACATGTTGGGATACATTAAATCTGTACCGTTCAATATCCGATCAACGGTTCACATCGTGCCAATGTTTGACAACTCAACAATGTTCGTTTTGGACCGTTTTGTCCTCCCACCAAATCACATAATACGACCAAATCGCCACCGTATCGGTCCGTTCTTCTATTTCTCCTCTCCCGAATAGAATGTCCATCGTCCCACCACGTACATCCCGCGATTCCCCATAGTTAAGGCATGGACGAGTCACTTGACCTCCAAATCCACCGCTTGCCCGACGCCCGTGCGTACCACCGAACAGAGACAGAAATCCTTTATTCACGCCTGGCGATCGCCGCTCCCGTCCACTCCTCCTCCTCATCTAATCACCATAGCCCCGCAGTCCGCACCACGCGCCGCCCCTGCAACGACGACCGCGGTCGACCCAGCGCCTGCACTGCTGCTCCTGCCTGGCGCTTTGCCGCTGATGCTCCGCTACTCCACTCTGAGGACGTTCCGTCGCTCTGATCCCCGTTGCTCCAGCAGTCCGGTCCGAGGAAGCTGGGCCACTCGATTCCCCTTAGCCAGTAGCTAACCTAGCCCTGAGCTAGCAGGCCGTACAGGGTCGATGCGTTGTCGTCGGCTCGGCTGGTGATGATGGAGGAGCAGTGTTGTGAATAACGGCAGGTACAGAGGTACTTGTGGCTTGTATTCTACACGAACTCGTCGCCGGCACCGCTCTCACTTTCCACAACTTTGTCCACTCCTTGAGCACTCAACTGGTGCAAAACCAATTACACCATGAAACGAAGATGCGCGGCCGGGGAGCCGGCACCGACCGAAGCGGACCGTGCCGAGAGTACAACATGTGATACGACGACATTCTGTACAATACTAAACTGTGAAGGTGGCGGCGTGGCGCTGCATCTGCGAGGTGAGCCGCGGCCGTGCTGCCTCCGACATCCAATCTGCTCGCGAGCAGCACAATCCAGTAAGGAGTATACGAATACGTATACATGATGTCATACGTCATCATGACATCACTACATCAGATGTTTTTTCCACTGGCATATAATCTAGATGCATTGGTGTAATAAATGAAATGATTAGTTATTAGATAGTTCCATCGATGATAATTAGAGAAAAATAGGTGAAATATATGTATATGTAGCTCAGTAGCATTTTAAAAAATTGAATAGGTCAACCGTGGACGAACAGATCAGTACGATATGAGGAAAATTTATTTTGTCTGTAGTAATAAGCATAAAATAATATTTATAGTTGGAGCAATATTTCTAGATTTAATTCACGGATAAATTAATTTTTAAAATATATTGATCAAATTGTAGGTGTCGTGCGTTGCACGTGCACGTTCACTATCTTTTAAGCCGCCAAAATAATTGGCCCTAACAAACAACTTCTAGCCACGTGAGACTCCCGCGCCGCTCTTTTCTACTCCCTCCGTCCAATAATAACTGTCTTAAGTTTGTTCAAAATTGGATGTATCCATACATGTTTTATGTCTAGATACATTCACTTTTTGTCAAACTTGAGACAGTTATTATTGGACGGAGGGAGTAGCATCCAGCGTATGTTGTTCACCCTCTTCCATGTTGTTCTCGCTGTCACTGTCTTTGGCCACAACCATGGAAAGCCTTATCCCCAAAGGGGTATAGGGGATCTACGACCGCGCACTCGCGCAGGGCTCTTCTGGTGGATTTTGGGCGCTGGGGCAGCAGCCATAGATCCGACTCACACTATGGCTCTTTTCAGGGTGATGACAAGGCGAAGAGTCTAGAATTTTCTTGGTTGTGTGCACGGCGAAATAGCCGTGTGGAAGTCAGGATGAAGGTTGTGGTCCTCGACGATGTGTTTTGGTTGTCGGCTAGCAAGGACGATGGCAGGTAGCTCTGTCTCACGGTGCCATCCCGCGCGTAGCTCTTCCAACCACGGGGATAGCCATGACCATGATGGTAAGTCAGCAAAGCGCGAGAACTGGACGCGTCTAGACCTAGGGCTCTTCGTGTGTCAGCTTAGGCCATCTCCAATGGGCTGGCGCAAACGGATATCAAAATATGTCCTATTTTCTCTTTCTTCTCCATCACAGGCCATGGAGAGGTAGTAGTAGTAGTACTACTTCGCTTCGCACTGGCCTAGCAAAACGAGTAGTAGTAGTACTACTTCACCGGAGGTTCTTCGCATGGAGAGATTGGAGGCGGCGCGTGGGTTACTTGCCTGCTAGCTGCCCTGCTGCACGGAGTGGCCGGAGGCGAGAGGAGCAGCTAGGAGCCTCGCGCCCTTCATCAGCACCACCAAAACGCACACCGTGCTCCGATCTGGCCGGCGGCGGTATAGACCTGACCGGAGGCGGCGTCCTCCGACCTTGCCGGCAGATCGCGAGTGGCGTCAGGCTGCTCCACGACCTCGCCTCCATCTCGTGCAGGAGCAGGAATCGATCGCTCCCTGGCTTCCACGTACAACGCCGGTAGGAATCGAGCGCGCGTCGCCGAGCATGCGCCCAGGCCAGCGATCAGAGCTTGGCGGCAAGGAGTTCGAGGTGCGGACGCGCGCACCCGTGCGGAGGAGAGCACGGAGGCGGCGCGTGCGCGCGCATCTCGAATTGGTCCGGTGCAGCTCGACGGCGAGCTCGTCGTCAATCGCGTCGCGGTAGTGCTCGTCCGCGTGTGGAGAGGAGGAGCAGCGGCGGGCCGAGAATCTGCTCGTCGAGGTCGTCCCGCACGGCGCGCGTCGCCGTCACGGAGCTGCACGAGGTCGCCCAGGACGAGGTCGCGGACGAGTGCTTTGCTTCCGCTGCTTGGCGCCGTCGCCGCGGCGGAGGACAGGCTGCAACTCTCGTCGACGCCGGCGCCGAACGCCACGTACCCGTCCGAGCGGCCGGAGATGCTAGTAACTCTGGAGTATCAATTGCTAATTATATTATGCACTTGATATAGGAGATGCGGGAAGTAAGGTGGCGGAAGAGTAAAAGATGGGGATGTGCGCCAAGCTCGGCGCATGAAGTTTCGTCCACAAGATGAAGGCATCTTCAAGTTACTTTTCAGTTTTAGTTCGAAAGATTTGTGGGTTTCGGCCCAAGTTATTGTAATAAGGTCGCATTTTTGGTGATGGAAATACTCTTGTGAATTTGTGGGATTTCATGTGCCGTTTATCGAAGAATATTTTGGATCGATCCCTTCGTGGATGATCAAGTTACAAATCTTTTGAATTATGGAAATATCATTTGTTCTGAAATATTGTTGTGATTATGTTGACACCACCTTCGAGTGGCACTATCATCTCAAATGCATCATATGCATGAAGGAAGGAAATTTGAGATATTGTTATGTGAAACAAGTGAAAGGCTTGATGAACTACGTGATTCTTAGGAATCGTAAATTCATTAAGTGTTCAGGCACATAGTGAAGTCAATAAAGATTGAGTTGAAAGATAGTCAATAATTTTATTGAAATCTTGAAGTTGTACAATAGCATTTTAGAAATATTGTCTTAGTGATATGATGAATAGAAAGTCAATTTCGGTTCATGTATTTAATCAAAGTTTTGATTGAATAATTACTAAGATATTTCTTTTGTAGAATCATATTCCAAGAAATCTAATTTAGAGTATTTGTTGTTTGTCTAGTTTTAGCACAAAAGATAGTCTTTTAAGAGTTCACGTCATATTTTTGAAAGATAGACATAAAGGGACGTGACAATTTTAGATACTTGGAATTTCTGAAAGGAAGTTCAGTTCTAAGATAACAAAAGGACTTAGTAATGTTTATCTTAGTGATTGTGTCATAGTTTTGAAAGATAAACATAAGGAGACACAAAGAATTTGGGTTCTAAGTTTTATGAAAGACTAGAACTTGATCCTTAAGGAGGAAGATAAATAAAGTTGCTTTGTAGGTTGTTCCAATAAGTTAATTGGAAATCCTCTTTAAACACCACATAAGTGACAATGTTTTGCCACTAAGATAAATATGATTCTTGAGGAATTTTATTTTTCTAAAGAATTGAGTGGGAGGATAGTGAATCTTGAAGAGATTATGGAATCTTCGGAAGTAGTTATCAGATGTTGTGCAAGCGGAAGCAATTCCAATTGACAAGTCTTTTAGACTAATTCCGAGAGTCATTGCATTTTAAATGCATGACGTCTTGTCAAGAAACATTCACTTAACCAGATTAGGTGGCATGCAAGTTTCTAGGAAACTTAATATGCTAAGACAAAGTAAAAGAAAGGAATGTGCTAGAATAAGATCCCAATAGATTTTGACTGAGATGTCATATATTAATATCATTGTTGTTAAGTTATGAAAAACTTAATAAGAATCTTTTTGTTGGATGAAAAGGATATCGCAAAGTTTTGTCGATCAAAAAGGTATTTTATGATAATGAGTTTATATAAGAAATTGACAAAACATATTCCTTTCAAAGGAAAATTGGATCGAGGATGTGTACTAGGTACAGCTCGAGGGTTTTGTTAATTGAATATAAATCTAAGTCATAAAAGGAGATATTTGTCTAGGACAAATAAATCAATGATATTAAAAGAGAAGTGAGACACAAAGTTTTGTTTTAAACTTCGAAGCAAAGAATGCAGGTCATAGTTTCAAGTAGATCAGTGGGAGCTTAGTTGTATTATTCGGTTTTGAAGAATAATATAATATTAGATAGTTTTGTTTTGATACAATATGAAATGTTGTTAAAGGTGGTTAATGACATATATATTTGGAACATAATAATCACAGCATATATGGAAGTTTCCATATATTGATGAGATATAATGTTGCGGAAATTTCACTAATGTGTTTTGAATATTATTCAAGAACATGAGAGAATTAAAAATCTCGTAAGATTGGAGAAATTCATGTGCAGGAACCAAGGCTGTTTCGTACGGTGGTGAGCATGATCAATTGATTTGAAATCTTGATCATAAAGGAATTTCTTAAGATGTGAAATTTTAAAATCAAAACAAAATAGCAAACTTGATTGTTGACAAGTTGAATTTGATAAAAATTCAATTGACTCGAATTAAGATGAGAATTCTCCATAAGGTGTATTTTGAAGAAGTTACTTCAAAAAGTGAGAAATGCTCATGATATAAGAGTTACATTGGAAAATCTTATGAGATAAGTATAAAGGATAAGACAAGGTTAGATTACAGAATTTTCTAAATTTTGTACATCGCATTACGAGGGGATGTTTATGAAAAACATAAGACTATATTACGAAAACTACAACAAGTAGCAAAGACAGTGGGAGCGTAATAACTTCCAAAGGAAAGGTTGTCGGTTCATTAAATGAACTAGGTGTGGTTCTTTACAAAAGAAACAACTAATTGTGAAAACAATGAAATTGTGTTCTTGGTTAAAGTACCAAGGTTTCACCTTGTATGACCAGATGCTACAAGTGATCATATGATCAATTGAGGTTGTGCATGAAAAATGTATTTCTTTGTGCTTAAAAGAATAAAGTTCACATAGCCCCAGAAGGGACTAAACGGACAAAATGTCAACCACATAAGAGTAAGCATGAGAAACACCAAACATCAATTAAGATGTTAAACTTATGCAAACTAGACATTGCCAGTTGTGCAAGTGGGAGACTGTTGGATGTATGCCCAAAAGGCAATGTATTTATACATCTGATTCATTAATTATGATTTGTATTCTCTATGGTATAACTGCGATGATTTCTGAATACGTGATTTAGAGGAAAGATCACTCGCACGTGTAGAGAATATGAACATGTAAAATATACTCTAGTTCTTTTACGGACTAATTTGTTGATTGCTAGATGACACTGCTTTCCTAGTCATTTACATTGTTTATGTCAGCATCAATAAGTGGCATATTACTGGATAATAATATGGTCGGGTAAACCCAAGTTCTGGTATGCTAAGAGATTCCGTTAAAATGTCTTTTTGTCCTTAGCTTTATCATAGTAATGTTATTATATAACATGTCCTGTAACCATGGTTATTAGGGTTATGCATACTGGAAGAGTTACTTTGGTACTGTCAACACCATGGCCGTAACTAGGTTGTAAAACGGTAGTCACTGGGTGACTTCAAGGTGTGTGTATATCCTAATGTTTTGAGATGGGAAATTACTCCTCGGTGATTAGAGAGATACGCCCTGGGCCCTCTCGGTATTATAAGATATCCAATATGTTCTGCAGACAATGCATGGTGAAGCTACACCGTGTGGGATATCATAATACGAAACGAGTAAAGGGAACTTGCCGGTTAACGAGATAGACAAAGATGTAATGAATCAACGAGTGATTCATGGTATCATCCACGGATCTATATCTCGGGTGAAGTTTTGGTATCGCGAGTAATGGGAATGATATATTAAATAGCCAGCAGGTTCAACAGAGTGTCTTCGCATAACGGTGAAAGTGCATGTGTTGCCCCATGCGTGGTTTTGGTAATTAATGACAATCCTTATGGACTAATGTTTGCATTGAGATATCTTTATAGATCTTGTCCATGAAGAAGATTGGAGTTCATGTGTTGAACTCTAGAAGATTATATGATGACCAAGATTCTATCCAATGGGTTCATATGAAGAATGGTCATCTAGAGTTGAGATTATTGCAAGCATGGCATGGAAAAGAAGATTGAGTGAACATTCATGTTTATCTCCAAGCCATCGTCTATATCAAGAGAAGAATATGAAGCGCAAATAGATACATGAAGACGGAGCTAAGCGAGGCTCTCCCATAATGGTGTATGGGGGAGTATTTGGAGAATTCTTCATCAAGCATGTGCTAGCAAGCGTAATCAAGAAAGGTAGTCCACTTGAGGGAGTTAAGATCGTCATCATCTAGCTCAAGTGGAATGCGCAAGGCAAAGGTATGATCTTGATAGGGTTTCTATTTTACCAGTCTCATGGTGTTAGTGGGAGACCGGGTTATAGGAAAGACGGCGTACTATTAAGAGGGGCTCTCAAGTTTGCAACTTGATCGCATCTTTGTGGAAAGTTCAAACCTTTGCATATTTGGCATATCATATTTGTTGGTTCTTATTTGGCTTTTATCCATGTGAGAATTTAGAGCTTGTGTTCATCTTCATACCAAGCTCTAGTTCATCAAAAACAGATTTCATATGCATATCTTGTTGCGTTTTTTATATTGGAGGTTTTACCGGCTTATCTTTTATAGAGAGGTCAAACTCTCTCCTTGTGGTTTCCTCCTCACATGATGGACTATGATGTGTATATGCATGATCTTGTAGTGCTTGTGATTATCTTCGGAGCAAGCCCAAGATCATAGATAATGAAGTCCGGATGGAAAACTTGTTGCATTCTCGGTGTTGGAAATATTACTGGTCCTCCTCGAGATAAGGTCCACACCTTCCCATGTGTGGTATCTCCTCTATATTTGTGACCCTTAATATTTCCAACAAAATTGGTTTCACCTGATTTGGAGTTCGAACGAGAAAGTTATTGCATTTCAGGCTTTACTGTTTTGCTGTTGTTTTCCTGACGGAGTCTCCGGCTTCAGGGGTGCTCAGGGCCGGAGTATCCGGCCTCCCTGGTTTTGGAGTGAAGAGCCCCGCGGACGGCGCTTGCGGTATAGGGGTCCGGAGTTGGTCCGGAGTTTCCCCGGAGTCTCCGCCTTTGCCGGAGTCTCCGACCCTCGTGGTCTGGAGTTTCCGGTTTAAGTTTCCTGCATCGGATTTTTCCTGCTCTTCTGGGTCCGGAGTCTCCGCCCTTCTTGGTCCGGAGTTTCCGCCCGGGCCAGAGTCTCCCGCCTTCGTGGTCCGGAGTCTCCGGTGTAAGTTGGCTGCAACGGCTCTTTTTCTGGGAGGTGTATAAATACCCCTCCACCTACCTTCAGTCAGCCAGCTCTTCCAAGCACGTTTTTCCCCTCTCTCTCCTCCATTGTTGACCTTGGAAAGCTTGCCCCTCTCCCAATTCCTCCCATGATTCTTGCATATCATTGAGGGATTTGAAAGAGGAGATCTAGATCTACATTTTCACCAATCCATCTCTCCTCTAAGTGAGGGGAAGTCTCTTGATCTAGATCTTGGAGTTCCATTTGTTGTGTTCATCCTCTCTTCTCCCCCCATAAGCATTAGTTGCTTGTTGTGGGATTTGAGAGTGAAGGATTGATGACGTGGATCACACGTTCGTTGGGAGACCCCAAGAGGAAGGTATGAAGCAGTGTAGCAGCAGTTTCTCTCAGTATGAAACCAAGGTTTAATCGAACCAGTAGGAGCAAGAAATCACTTCTGAAGGTTGTCAGTGGCGCGCTGACGTGGAAGCTGCACACAACACAATCAAACTATTTTGCCCCAACGAAACAGTGAGGTTGTCAATCTCACCGGCTTGCTGAAAACAAAGGATTAAACGTATAGTGTGGAAAACAGTATTAAATTGCAGAGAATGAAAAAAACAATATTTGTAGTTGGTTGTATTATCAGTGTAAAAGAATGGACCGGGGTCCACAGTTCACTAGTGGTGTCTCTCCATAAAAGATAACTAACATGCTGGGTGAACAAATTACAGCTGGGCAATTGACAAAATATTGAGCGCATGACAATGCATATATATGACATGATGATTACTATGATATTCATGTGGGCATTACGACAAAATATATAGACCGTTATCCAACAGCGTCTATGACTAATAATCCACCTCCAGGTTGTCATACCGAGTTCCCCATTGGTATTAAGTTGCAAGCAACATATAATCGTATTAAGTAATGTGCGTAATGTAAACAAATGTATTAGACCTAACGGCGCACCCTTAAGCTAAGTATCGGTTATTTTATCCCTAGTGGCAACATCACATCCACAATCTTAGAAGTTGTTGTCACTCTCCCAGATTACCGGAGGCATGAACCCACTATCTAGCATAAATACTAACTCTTGGAGTTACAAGCATCTACTTGGCCAAAGCATCTACTAGTAACGGAAAGCATGCAAGATCATAAATAACATATAAGATAGATTGATAATCAACTTGACATAATATTCAATATTCATCGGATCCCAGCAAACACAACATGTAGCATTACAATAAGATGATCTTGATCATGATAGGCAGCTCACAAGATCTAAACATGATAGCATAAAGTGGAGAGACAACCATCTAGCTACTGCTATGGACCCGTAGTCCAAGGATAAACTACTCACGCATCACTCCGGAGGCAGGCATGGTGATGTAGAGCCCTCCGGTGATGATTCCCCTCTCCGGCAGGGTGCCGGGAAGATCTTCTGAACCCGATCCCGAACTAGGGTTGACGGCGGCGGCGTCTCTGGAACTTTTCGTGGATAATGGCTCGGGTATCTAGGATTTTCGCATCGGGAAGATTACATAGGCGAAAGGTGAAAGGGCATGGCGCCCCCATGTGTGGTTTTGGTAATTAATGACAATCCCTATGGACTAATGTTTGCATTGAGATATCTTTATAGATCTTGTCCATGAAGAAGTTTGGAGTTCATGTGTTGGACTCTAGAAGATTACATGATGATCAATGCTCTTTTCACGGGCTTATATGAAGAATGGTCATGTGTAGAGTTGAGCATATTGCAAGTATGTCTTGAAGGATTCAAGACATCATCTTCATGAAGTCGGAGCTAAGCGAGGCTCTCCCATAATGGTGTATGGGGGAGTATTTGGAGAAGTCTTCACCAAGCGAAGCGCAATCAAGAAAGGTGGTCCACTTGAAGAGATCAAGATCGACGTCATCTAGCTCAAGTGGAATGCGCAAGGCAAAGGTATGATAGGGTTTCTATTTTACCAGTCTCATGGTACTAGTTGGGAGACCGGGTTATAGGATAGATACCGTACTATCAAGAGGGGCTCTCGATTGAGCTTTAGCGTATCAGTTGGAGAGAGCTCAAACCTTTGCATACTTGCCTTCATCATCTTTCTTGGTTCTTATTTGGATTTTCTCCTTGTTGGGTTTTGGTGCTTGTTGTGATCTTCATGACAAGCCCAAGTTCTCCGAAAACGGATTTCGTATGGAAAACTTGTTGCGTTTTCTGGTTGGAAATATTATCGGTCCACCTTCGAGATAGGGTCCACACCTTCCCATGTGTGGTATCCCCTCTATATTTGTGACCCTTAATATTTCTAACAGAATTGGATTCATCTCGTTTCGAGCTTCCTTGCAAAAGTTATTGCGGTTCTCTTTTTCTGGTTCTGCAGTTTCTTCTTAGGCCGGTAGTACCGACCCTCGCCCGGTACTACCGGGTGACCCCTTGCGGATCTACCGCGGCCAGTACCGGGCCCAGTATCGCATCTCCGGATGGCTCTCTGCCTCTCGAAGTTTTCACCCGATAGTTGCCCCGGTAGTGGCACGGTACTACCGGGAAGGGAGCACTACCGGGCCAAGTGGTCCGGTACTACCGTTGCGCGCCGAGTCAGGGAGCGCTGACTGGTCTTCGTTCTTCCTCGAGTCAACGCGGCTCGGTACTACCGGGATCGGCCCGGTACTACCGCTGCGGCCTTTTTCGTCTGCAACGGGCAGATTTTTGAGAGGACCTTTTTAAGGGGGTTTCTTCCCCAACGGTTCTCTCATCCCTTGAGCTAGCTTTTCCCCTCTCTCTCCTCCATTGTTGACCTTTGGAAAAGCTTGCCTTCCTCTCAATCCCTCCCATGATTCTTGCATATCTTTGAGGGAATTTGAGAGGAGATCTAGATCTACATATTCATCCAATTCATTCCTCCTCTAAGTGAGGGGAACCTAGTAGATCGTGATCTTGAAGTTCCATTTGTTGAGTTCTTCCTTGTTCTTCCTCTCTTCTCCCCCCACAAGCATTAGTTGCTTTTGGTGGGATTTGGGAGTGAAGGATTTGACCACTTCTAGTGGTCTTGCCTTCTTGCATCGGTTGCATCGGTTTGAGTTCTCCACGGTGATACGTGGAAATCGAAGTTGAGAAGCTTGTTACTTGGGTACTTGGGGTGCCCTAGAGCTTGTCCTCTTGGGTACTTGGAGTGCCCTAGACGGTCCTTGTTGATCTCGGAGTTTTGGTGGCTCGCGGGATAGTTGGGAGCCTCCAATTAAGTTGTGGAGTGCGCCCCAACCTTGTGATTCTTGTGGCTTTGGGAGCCGCGGGAATTCGGTGAGAGCCTCCAATTAAGTTGTGGAGTGTGCCTCATCCTTGTACGGGTTCGGTGACCACCCTCAAGTGTCCCATAGTGGTTCGTGGCACTCCGCATTGGTGGAGGCACGAAGGAGATTACGGTGTGCCATTTGACGGCTATTCGGGGATCACTTTGTGACTCCGCACCGCTCCAACGGAGACGTAGCTTCCATTGGGAAGTGAACTTCGGGATAAATCATCGTCTCCAAGTGCCTCGGTATTTCTATACCCGAGCTTCTTACTTATGCTATTTACTTTGTGATAGCCATCGAGCTTGAAGTAATATATCTTGCTATCACATATTTGCTTATCTTGTTTAGCATAAGTTGTTGGTGCACATAGGTTAACCTAGCTTGTTTAGGTTTCGTGCTTGATAAATTAAACGCTAGTTTTATTCCGCATTTATTCAAGCCTAAACCGCAAAGAATTTTAATCGCCTATTCACCCCCCCCCTCTAGGCGACATCCGTGTCCTTTCAATTGGTATCAGAGCGGGTTCTCTCGTTTTTGGCTTCACCGCCTCGAGAGTAAAGATGTCGTCTAGTGAACTAGTGCACAATGCTTCTTTTATATTAGATGGCACAAATTATGATGTTTGGAAAATTCGCATTCTTGATATTATTCGGGTCATTGACCCATACATAGAGCGAATTCTATATAGGGGTTATTCTCCTCCAAGGAATCCCAAAAGATTATCTTTAATGGATGAGAATAATTCCTATCTAGATGCTCAAGCTTCTAATGTGATTTTCAATGCTTTGAGCGATGTAGTTATTATGTCGGTCTCTCCTTTTCGGAATGCTCATGAGCTTTGGACCAAGCTTCAAGATAAATATGATGTGTCCAAGAATTGTGGAGATGATTGTTGTCCCTCCACTTCCGGCCGTGATGAGTTCTCAACTTCTTCTACTTCACCTACATGTGGCAAGCCACAAAGTAATGCAATGGTGAGTAGTGATAGATATTGCAATAATGATAGTAAGCTTATTGTTGATGATACTTCACCTCTATCTTATTGCAATGATTTATCTTTGGACTTAAACGCATCTAGAACCAAAAATGATCTACATGCTTGTGTTGATAGTCCTTGCATATCATGTACAAATTGCTTGACTAATCCTCGTGATGATATGCTCTCTATGTCTTGTTCCCTTGATAAAAATACTTCTATTTCCTCTAGTATTTGTTTGGCTAACAATGTAGAGGAAACCGAACACTCCATGGAACAAGACATGGACTTGAATGGTGCTTCAAGTTTTGCTTCATCATCATCAACCACTTCACACTTTTGCCTTATGGCAAGGGGATCAACGGTAATTTCTACCTTGACTCCCAATATATCTCAAAATGAGAATGATGTTGATAATGAAGAAGATGATAATGATGCTTCCCTTATTGAGAAGGGTAAAATGGTTCTTCATGCTATTGCTAAGAATAAAGATGCTCATGCTAAATTCATAGAAATCTTGACTATTGCTATTGAGAGCAATAAACTTATTGATGAGCATGAAGACACAATTGAGAAAATGCAAAGCCGCGAATATAAATACGCGGAAGAGATCGCCGATCTCAAGGAAGCTCTTGAAGAAGAACAAACCACCAAGGAGTCTCTTGAGGAAACTTATGCTCTCGAACTTTCTAGAGTAAAGGGATCCTATGATAGTTCTCTTAAAGTGGCTAATGACTTCAAAGTAACAAATGGTAAGCTTATAGATGCACATGCCAAACTCCTTGAGAATTTTGAGCACCTAGAAAATGGCTCTAGGGTCGTTAAGGGTGAGCTCATCAAACTCACCGAGTCTCATGCGCAACTTAAAGCTTCTCACTCTAAAGAGCTTGCCAAGTTACTTTCTCCTATTGTCATAAATAATGATGCTTGTGCTACTAACTCTATCTCTTGTGAAGCATCCATATTAACGGAGAATGTTGAGCTAAGGGCTCAACTTGATTGCTATCTAGCAATATGGGAAATTGGAAGAAAGCCATGAAAGCTTCGAGCTCTCATGAGGATCTTCTAGTCTCCATGATAAGCTAAAGTTAGCTCATGAGGCTATTATGTCAAAGGTAACATCTTGTGACCTCATGTGGACAATGGCACAACTTATACTCAAAATGCTTTATTGCCATGTGCTAGTCCTAGTAATTCATCCACTCATAATATTGCTACATCTTGTGATGAATTACTTTCCATGCCTTGTTGCTCTAACAATGAAGCTTCAACTTCCTCTAGTGTTTTTGTTGATACTAACCATGTAGAGGAATTAAAAGAGCTCAAGGCCCAAGTCACTTCTTTGAAGAAAGACTTGGAAAAGCGTCATGATGGGAAGCCCACACTTGACAACATGTTGAGTGTGCAAAGACGCCCCAATGACAAGAGTGGACTTGGATTCAACTCCAATAACAAGAACAAGTCCAAGTATAACAAGAAAAAGAAGGGCCATGAACAAGTCAAGAATTTGGCCAAGATTGTTTGCTTCAAGTGCAAAGTTGAAGGGCACCATGTTAGATCTTGCCCTTTGAAGAAGAAGTCTCTTAGTGAGAAGCAACAAGGGAAGATGCCTCAAGTTCAAACTAAAGTTCCCCAAGTTGAAGAACGGCCACTTCCCAAGAAGAATCAAGCTATTCCTTCTCAAGTTGAGATTTCAACAAAGAAGAAAGGAGGAAGCAAATGTTGCTACTTATGCCGTGAGAAGGGTCACTTTGCTTCTTCATGCACTAGTGGTACCTTATCCAACCCTATCATAATTGATAATGTTTATTCTCTTAGGAAGGATAAGGTTGGCAATGTGTTTGCCAAATATGTTGGTACTCAAAGTGGTGTCAAGAAAAGAACCATTTGGGTTGCCAAGCCTATTGTGACTAACCTCTTAGGACCCAACTTGGTTGGGGACCAACAAGCTAAAACTTGATCAATAGGTGTTGTGGAGGGCATTGGAGACTTGGCTACATCATGAAGAATTAAGGGATCTTCATCAATTATATTCTCTCAAGCCAAGTCATTTGGATTATATTGTTCTATAACATATCCAATGTTTCTCCTTGCGGTAACTTGTATTTAAATCATATATACATTGAAAGTTGCTTGCACCCTTGCATGTGTTTGGTTTTGTACCTTGCTAGTGTTTGTATATGTTGTGCTCTCTACTTACTTATCTTGAGCAATCAAGTATGTGTATGTTGGTTTGCACACCATGTATGTGTGAGTTTGTGTTGAGCCTTTTGTATCAACTTGCTTATATCTTAATTGGCTCTTTTTGAGAGATTAATGGACTATCCCATTTTGGGGAGTGATATGCTTGCGCACTTCACAATCCTAAAAATGTATATACATGAGTACTACCACTTAGTGTTGATATATCAATTTATCTAGTCTCTATATGGTATGTCCTTCTCATGAGAAATTCAAATTCTATAATGTTCATTAATCATCTCTAGTTGGGTTTTACTTGCCTCTTGTGGAGAATAAATGGATTATCACATTATGGGGGAGTAATAAGCTATGTGCATATTACAAACCTAGACAATGTGAACATGTGAGGTATTGCCACCTAGAATTGATATTGTTAATTATCTTATTCCTTTGTGGCATGTTTCTCAAACAAGTTCCCTTTGCTTAAATGTTTTTACTTACTCACACTTTGGATCTTGTTTGTGATGAATGTTCTTGGTAAGGTTTTCCTCTAATATGTTCTCATATATCTCTTTGGGAAACCGATTGCTTCAAAGCACTCTTTGTAGTTGCTTTGCATTATCGCGTGAATATTTGAAGCTATCAAGAACATTTATCTACATAAGCATCGTGCTTAAATCTTATCCTTCACCATGTGCTTATTGGTTGTGAAGATGATCTTGAATATCAATCCAATACACCACTAAGAAATTTCTACATATACTCCATGACAATTGATAGTCATAATTGTGGTGAAATTGTAGATCATCTTCATATTGGCTCTTGATTTTATTGCCTTATTTCTTGCCAAAAATTAATTTGTTTTAACTCCCATTGTCTTCCTTACCTCTTGTGGATCATTTTGCTTTACTCAAACTTTCCTAGTGTTTTATTTGGTATAGGAGAGGCATTGATCCCATCATTGTGCACCTTGCATTCAAAGGCTACTTATAGATAATGCACTATTCTTGGGTGAGCTATCCTATATTGAGTACAACTTATATTTTCATTAGTATTGGATCTTATTGCTTTTTCTTGATACATGACTAGTGTTTGAATAGATATTTGAGAGCGATGATTCCATGTGTGTGCATTGTGTATTCAAATACAAGATCATAAAATAATGCACTTTTGTTGGGAGAGCTATCATGTATCCTTTTAAACACTATTTATATTCTATTGGTATTTGATCCTTTCCATTGGTCTTTGATCCCGATGACATGTCTCATGGAGACAAACCTTTTCGGCTTGGTACTTTGTGCCATCATGAAAAGTGTAGGGGATGGTTTATTTGTTAGAACCTAGCTCTTTTTGAGAGTTAATCTCAATTGGTATCTATCTTTGGGAATTTGATATCTAGTCCTTTATTTATTAATTAATTGGTATCCTATTTCCTTTTTGGTATCTTTGTCCAATTGGTATCTCATCAATCATATGATGATTTGTTTTAGTTTCAATTGGTTTCTCTAAATCATTTTTTTGGATCTTTGATATAATTTGGACCTTCTTTGATTTCTTGATATTTGTCCAAATTGTATCTCCGTTTGGTTATTAAAGTTAATAGGCATGCATATCTACTACATGTTTATTTTATGGCATGCTTTTTCTTTGTGCCAATATATAGGTGAAACTCCACGGAATCCTAAATCGGCTAAGATGTGCATGAAATTCAATTTCATATCTATATGCACATATTTATGTGGAGTTCCTTCTATGTGTTGTAGTTTGACTAACTACTTTGGACCCAATTAGTTTGGGAACAATTTTACTTGAATGTGTTTTAGGTACATGGAGATGCATTGGATGCTTGTCTCATTTACAATGAAAGTGTCTTCACCACATGCTTATTGAGCCAAGATAGGATGGTTGATAAACTCTTATCTACTACATCAACCCTATGTCATCTCGGTAACAAGTATCCACCCTCATGCATACTTTTATAGCATTGAACCTTGTGTAGGTTCATCATGGCATGAAAAGTATTTATTTGCCTTTGTTGTAGCTATTGCAAATTCTATTGGCTCTTATGATACTTGTTGCTTTCCTCAATGCATCCCAACTATCTCTTTTTCCCTTAGTGATATTTGTGATGCTTGTTTGAGGTTGAATTTAAAGTTCATTATTACACAATATGAAATCATTGAGCTATGGGCTATGATCCTACACAAATATCATATGTGTATATTATATGACTTCTCTTTGGATATCTTGTTTCATTTCTTATTAACTAATTTTGTGTATACAAATTTCTGTGTGGATATATATCATATGATTGTCGTCTACTTAGAAACTTATATACATGAGAAGAGTTACATCTTTACTTGATATCCTATTTCTTTGGTGTCACATCTTTATTCCTTTTATTCTTGTGACCCCGAAAAAAATTATATCCTATGAGTGCATATCCTATTTTATCACATCTTGGTGCACTCATCTTGGTGAATATCCTTGACCATGTGCTTGTCTTGACAAGCCTACTACCTTCACCATGGGATAAGACACAAGCTTTGATTTTTATTTACATCTTATTGAGCTTGTGAATTCATTTGTTTTTGTGTTTTAGAGGATACGAGGAGTGAGGATTCCATGTTTGTACACCTTGTATTCAAATACAATAATTCTAAATTGTGTACAAATATTGGGGAGCTCCTCTATTTCTTTTAAAACACTCTTTTGCTCAAATCATAATATCTTGTGTTTATTTGGTTAGTTGGATCTTTTTGATTGCTCACTTTTTATTTGGAAAATTGTAAAAAGTTTTCCATATCATTCTTTTGCAATCTTTGGATCCTCAATATAGTTTGTGCTCTCTCCAACTATTCGTCATTGGATATGTGTATTTGATTCCACTCATATTTTGAGAAATGCACACGTTATGGGGGAGCTCATACTATATTGACCTTCTAAGATTTTTCGCCCATTTTGGAAATGGATGCCAATGGGGGAGAAGTTTTATAGGGTTTAAGGGAATTTGGTGTTATGCTTTTGTTTTGGTCATAAGCATTTACCTTTCATGCTCATGCATCTATGCTTGTTGATTTGCATAGTTGCTTAATTCATTATATAAACCCTTGTAAAAGAGATTGTCATCAATTACCAAAATGGCGAAAGGTGAAAGGGCATGGCGCCCCCATGTGTGGTTTTGGTAATTAATGACAATCCCTATGGACTAATGTTTGCATTGAGATATCTTTATAGATCTTGTCCATGAAGAAGTTTGGAGTTCATGTGTTGGACTCTAGAAGATTACATGATGATCAATGCTCTTTTCACGGGCTTATATGAAGAATGGTCATGTGTAGAGTTGAGCATATTGCAAGTATGTCTTGAAGGATTCAAGACATCATCTTCATGAAGTCGGAGCTAAGCGAGGCTCTCCCATAATGGTGTATGGGGGAGTATTTGGAGAAGTCTTCACCAAGCGAAGCGCAATCAAGAAAGGTGGTCCACTTGAAGAGATCAAGATCGACGTCATCTAGCTCAAGTGGAATGCGCAAGGCAAAGGTATGATAGGGTTTCTATTTTACCAGTCTCATGGTACTAGTTGGGAGACCGGGTTATAGGATAGATACCGTACTATCAAGAGGGGCTCTCGATTGAGCTTTAGCGTATCAGTTGGAGAGAGCTCAAACCTTTGCATACTTGCCTTCATCATCTTTCTTGGTTCTTATTTGGATTTTCTCCTTGTTGGGTTTTGGTGCTTGTTGTGATCTTCATGACAAGCCCAAGTTCTCCGAAAACGGATTTCGTATGGAAAACTTGTTGCGTTTTCTGGTTGGAAATATTATCGGTCCACCTTCGAGATAGGGTCCACACCTTCCCATGTGTGGTATCCCCTCTATTTGTGACCCTTAATATTTCTAACAGAATTGGATTCATCTCGTTTCGAGCTTCCTTGCAAAAGTTATTGCGGTTCTCTTTTTCTGGTTCTGCAGTTTCTTCTTAGGCCGGTAGTACCGACCCTCGCCCGGTACTACCGGGTGACCCCTTGCGGATCTACCGCGGCCAGTACCGGGCCCAGTATCGCATCTCCGGATGGCTCTCTGCCTCTCGAAGTTTTCACCCGATAGTTGCCCCGGTAGTGGCACGGTACTACCGGGAAGGGAGCACTACCGGGCCAAGTGGTCCGGTACTATAGTTGCCCCTCTTCTCTTTTGTTCACACATGCAGATATTTTACTGTTTGTCATTGCTTGACTGATAAATCAGGGCAAAATGTGAAGAGAATTAAACAGTTAAAGTTGTAATTAATTGGGACTGGGCACCCCATTTGCTAGCTCTTTTTGCAAAATTAATGGATAAGCGGATGTATATGCCGCTAATCCGGTGGTAAAGTCTGTTTGACAGTTGACATAAAGACATCCACCCCGTCCTCATGAGCTTGGTAAACATTGACACAAAAAGGAGTAATAATGTTTGAATAGTTTAAAGGTAGCACATGAAAATTTTACTTGGAATGGCAAGGAAATACCACATATAGGTAGTTATGGTGGACACAGATGGCATGCATTTTGGCTCAAGGTTTTGGATGCACGAGAAGCACCCCTCTCAGTACAGAGTTTAGGCTAGCAAGTTTATTTGAAGCAAACACAGGATATCAACCAACACAGCAAGACTTATATGAAAACATATTGCAAGCATTATAAGACCCTACACTGTCTTCCTTGTTAACCAAACCCTTTTACTAGAAAATATCTAGACCTTAGAGATACCAATCATGCAAACCAAATTTCAACGAGCTTTACGGTAGTTCTTCATTAATAGGTTTTAACTACATGATAGAAAAGCTTAAACATGAACTACTTGATAACTCAAAACAATTGACAAGTATCAAATTATCCAATACAGTGATCTACAAGAATATGTAAGCTTTTTCCATTATACCATCTACCACATGCAATTTTCTGTTCCAACCAAACATCAATCAATTTATTTCAACATAAACTCTCCAAACAATTATAAGTGAAGCAAGAGAGTACTTTCTTTAAAAGAACTAACAGCTCTGAATAAGAGATGCATGCAAAACAGGAGCTAAAAGCATAGCAATAGCTAGATAAGAATATTCAACAAGTATAAGTGAAGAATAGGAGTATTCATATGAAAAAGCGGAGAGTGTCTCTCTCCCAATCAAGAATGCTAGGGTCCAATCAAGTTGACCATAAGAAAAATAAAATACTGAAAATAAAAGCACACAGACGCTCCAGGTAAAGCACATATGATGTGAAAGAATTAAAATATAGTTTCACTAGAGATGACCTGATAAGTTGCTGATGAAGAAGGGGATGCCTTGGGCATCCCCAAGCTTAGACGCTTGAGTCTTCTTGAAATATGCTGGGGTGATCCATGGGAGCATCCCCAAGCTTAAGCTCTTCACTCTTCTTGATCACATTATATCATCCTTCTCTCTTAACCCTTGAAAACTTCCGCCACACCAAACTCAGAGTAATTCTTATTAGAGGGTTAGTGCACAATCAAAAACTCACATGTTCTATAAGGACACAAACATGACCGTTACTTTTAACATTAACTACTGCCACTGATGTTATGTGAACCTCTTCACCCTAAAAAAGAATTCCACTCAACACTAGTAAAAGAGAGAATGCGAAAAATAAAAGACAGAATCTGTCTAAACAGAACAGTCTGTAAAGACGAATTTTTTCGAGGCAATTACGTTGCTCAAATCGAAAAACGTAAAACTAACGAAAGATGCGTACATATCTAAGGATCACGCACAAAAATTTGCATATTTAAATAATTTTTCTGTGATTTTACAGAAGTAAAACGGTGAACAGCAGAAATCTGTTTCTGCGCAGAAATCCAAATCTAGCATCATCTTCCTATTAGAGGCTCCACTTGGCACAACAATGCGCTAAAATAAAGATACAAATGAATTGTTACAGAAGTAAACAACTCCATGACTCAAAATGAAAAGAAAAATTGCAGAAATAAAACAATGGGTTGTCTCCCATAAGCGCTTTTCTTTAACGCCTTTTAGCTAGGCATAGTGATTTTTATGATGCTCACATAAAGATGAGAGTTGAAACATAAAAGAGAGCATCAAGAAGCATATATAAAACATGTTTAAATCTAACGCTCTTCCTATGCATAGGAGCCTTGTAAGAAAACAAATCAATATAGCACAAAGAGGCTAGCGTAGGAAACCAAAACAAGTGCAGCTTTAAAACTTTCAACATAAAGAGAGGAGACTTAATATTATTGAGATATATGAAACCGTGTCTCCCTCTCACATAATGACCAGTAGGTTTTAGGGAAACCATCATATAAAAGCACACAAGAGAAAGCTCAAAACTTTCATCACAAAGAGAGGAAATTTAATAACATGAAGATTTATATAACCATATTTTCCTCTCTCAAAATAATTTTCAGTAGCATCATGAATAGACTCAACAATGTATTCATCACATAAAGCATTCTTATCATGATCCACATGCATAAAAGTATCATTATACTCCACATAAGCATAATCAATTTCATTAGTAATAGTGGGAGTAAAACTAGCACATCCATCATTATAATCATCATAAATTTGAGGCAAAGTATCATCAAAGCGAATTTCCTCCTCCAAAGCTAGGGGACTAAAAATAATATTTTCATCAAAACAGCTTCCCCAAGCTTAGAGCTTTCCATGGCATTAGCAATAATGGTGTTCAAAGAATGTATGCTAATAACATTGCTACTATCATGATTGTTATGCAAATAAATTTCCATAGGCTTTTTAATTTTCTCTTCAAACACCTCATGTCCCAACTCAAGATAAATTTCATAAAGCTCTCTCATCTTGTTTTCAGCCATAGGACTAGTTTCAAGGAAAGTAACCATTGATAGCAAGTAAAGAGCTAGACATAATAACTCAGCAAGACAAATACAAAGTAAAGAGATTGGAAGCGAGAGACTCCCCTTGCAGAAATCCTCTTGCTCCCCGGCAACGGCGCCATAAAAATGCTTGATGACGTGGATCACACGTTCGTTGGGAGACCCCAAGAGGAAGGTATGAAGCAGTGTAGCAGCAGTTTCCCTCAATATGAAACCAAGGTTTAATCGAACCAGTAGGAGCAAGAAATCACTTCTGAAGGTTGCCAGTGGCGCGCTGACGTGGAACCTGCACACAACACAATCAAACTATTTTGCCCCAATGAAACAGTGAGGTTGTCAATCTCACCGGCTTGCTGAAAACAAAGGATTAAACGTATAGTGTGGAAAACAGTAGTAAATTACAGAGAATAAAAAGGAACAATGTTTGCAGTTGGTTGTATTATCAGTGTAAAAGAATGGACCGGGGTCCACAGTTCACTAGTGGTGTCTCTCCATAAAAGATAACTAACATGCTGGGTGAACAAATTACAGCTGGGCAATTGACAAAATATTGAGCGCATGACAATGCATATATATGACATGATGATTACTATGATATTCATGTGGGCATTAAGACAAAATACATAGACCGTTATCCAACAGCGTCTATGACTAATAATACATCTCCAGGTTGTCATACCGAGTTCCCCGTTGGTATTAAGTTGCAAGCAACGGATAATCGCATTAAGTAATGTGCGTAATGTAAACAAATGCATTAGACCTAACGGCGCACCCTTAAGCTAAGCATCGGTTATTTTATCTAAGTGGCAACAGCACATCCACAATCTTAGAAGTTGTTGTCACTCTCCCAGATTACCGGAGGCATGAACCCACTATCTAGCATAAATACTAACTCTTGGAGTTACAAGCATCTACTTGGCC
The DNA here is from genome assembly GCA_947311845.1 of Poa pratensis. Taxonomy (NCBI): domain Eukaryota; kingdom Viridiplantae; phylum Streptophyta; class Magnoliopsida; order Poales; family Poaceae; genus Poa; species Poa pratensis. The sequence goes on along the minus strand of CAMZMU010000063.1, from coordinate 117,288,558 downwards.
GAAGCATCTACTAGTAACGGAAAGCATGCAAGATCATAAATAACATATAAGATAGATTGATAATCAACTTGACATAGTATTCAATATTCATCGGATCCCAGCAAACACAACATGTAGCATTACAATAAGATTATCTTGATCATGATAGGCAGCTCACAAGATCTAAACATGATAGCATAAAGTGGAGAGACAACCATCTAGCTACTGCTATGGACCCGTAGTCCAAGGATGAACTACTCACGCATCACTCCGGAGGCAGGCATGGTGATGTAGAGCCCTCCGGTGATGATTCCCCTCTCTGGCAGGGTGCCAGGAAGAGCTTCTGAACCCTCCCGAACTAGGGTTGACGGCGGCGGCGTCTCTGGACTTTTCGTGGATAATGGCTCGGGTATCTAGGGTTTTCGCGTCGGGAAGATTATATAGGCGAAAGGGCGGCGGCTGGAGACGCCCGTGGGGCCCACACCACACCACGGCGCGGCCAAGGGGGGACCCGCGCCGCCCTATGGTGTGGCTCCCTCCTCGGTCGCCTCCGTCTCTCCTTCGGACTTTCGTGTACGTGTTGGAAAAATAGGAGGTCCTGTCCAAGTTTCGTCCAATTCCGAGAATATTTCCAGACTAGCTTTTCTGGAATACAAAAACAACAGAAAATAGGAACTGGCACTGTGGCATCTTGTTAATAGGTTAGTCCCAGAAAATGCATAAAAATGCTATGAAGTGTATATAAAACATGTAACAATTGGTATAATATCAACATGGAACATCAGAAATTATAGATATGTTTTAGACGTATCAAGGATTTGAGCACTTGTGCTCTTGCCATTGCTTCGTTGCATCGGTTTGTGCTCTCCACGAGGATTCATGGAAGTTGAAAGCTTGTGAACTTGTTACTCTTGGGTCTTTGGACCCTAGACGCCTGTGTGGTTGTTGAGACCCTTGTGTGGTCACTTGTGGCTGTTCGGGAGCCCCCAATCCCGTTGTGGGTTGTGCCCCAGATCGTTGTTGTAAAGGCTCCGGATTTCCACCTCGAAGGATTCCGATAGTGGAAGGTGAACCAAAATTTTGTGGTGCGGTTCATCGGAGAAGAAGATGAAATCTTTGTGGTTGTTGAACCATTGTGTTGGTTCACACCTCTCCAACGAGACGTACTCCCCTAAAAAGGAGGAACTCGGGAATACATCCTCGTCTCCGCATGCCTCGGTTATTTCTATACCCGAGCTCTTTACTTATGCACTTTACATTGTGATAGCCTTCGTGCTTGAAGTATTCTATTTCTATCACCTTGTTGCTTGTCTTGCTTAGCATAAGTTGTTGGTGCACATAGGTGAGCCTAGTTTATTTAGGTTGTTCGCTTGTTAATTTAAAACCTAGTTTTATTCCGCAATTATCAAGACTAAACCGGAAAAGTTTTAATCGCCTATTCACCCCCCCCCCCTCTAGGCGACATCATTGTCCTTTCAAACGGTAGCAGTTATTCAGGTCGTCCACGAACCTGACCCTAGCCGGTGATTGGATATCCAATTATAGCTACACGTTATCGAACCTGTAGGGTGGACACGCTTAAACTAGGATTTGTTAGTTGTGTATTTGGTTGGTTTGGAACATGGATAGAGTATCACCGGAATAGTATCTGCGTGATAGATATGGTTTTATCGGAGAGATTATTTTGTGATAGAAGTTGCTATCACGGTCGGATTTATTCTGAGGGTTTGTAGAAGATGGAAATATTTATCCAGTGAATTTTGTCAGCGGATGCTGGGTGTCCCGGATCTTGTAAAAGTGTGTTATATGATAAGTAATTAATTCCGGGAATTTTCTGTAAAAGAAAAATGTTTATTAGGAATTAATTAGACAAAAGAATTAATTGATTAATTAATTAATAATTGGAAAAATATATAAATAAAATTGGAGCCCACCATGGGGCTACCAAGATGGGCCCTAGGGGCCCACCGAGGTAGCCGCACCACCAAGTGGTGGTGGTGGGCCAAGGCGCCATGGGGGAGGCTCCCCCCCAGCCGAAACCCTAATGGGCCCTTGCGGCCCATGGGGGGAGGCGGCGGAGGTGGCGGCCAAGCCGACCAGCTTAGGGCGGGCCCCACCCCTTGGGTCGGTGCGGCAAGGTGGGCCCCACCTCCAAGGTTGGTGCGGCCTAGGGTGGGCCCCACCCGATGGCGGCGGCGGTTGAGGCGGTGGGGGAGGGGAGTTGGAGTCCCACTCCAACTCCTCCTTCCCAAACCGAATTGGGCTTGGGGACTTTCCCCTTTCCCAAGTTGACTTGGACAAGGAGAAAGCTTTCCCCTTCCCCAAGTCCCTCCACCCCTTGGGCCATCTATATAAACCCTCACCCCCTCCTATTTGGAGGACACAGAATAGACTCTCAAGCTGAGATCTCTTCTAGTTGGATTAGAGGAACTTCTAATTTGAGGCAACATATCCGATTAGACTAGATCTAATCTCTCTCTCTTTCTCATGTGTTGAGATCTCCACCTTCATATACACCAGTAGTGCTTCAAACTTGGACGGCGAAGCCCTGTTGAACCTTTCCCAGCGTACGCGTGCAAGCTCTCGGAGGGGTGATCCGTCGATCTTGACGGTTGACCCTCACGTTGTTGGATCAAGGTGACAAGGCAAGGAGGAGAGGACGTCGGCATCTCTCTACCAGGCTTGGTTGAGGGAATCGGCGACACGCTTCGTCGACTACGTCATCGACACTACTTCCGCAACTTCGGTGTTGGTAACGTATTTTATCTAGATCTTTGGATCTTCGTATTCGCATGTATCTTCATAGTAGAGCTTGGCAGTTGTTGCATAGCTATATGGAAAATTTTACCATACACGCAACCCAATATCTGCCAGTGGGCCATGCGGACACGAGAGGCGGACAGAACCGGACAGCGGACAACCCCAAACCTAGATCAAACTTGGTCCAACTTTGGTCGAGAACGGACAGTCCGCCAGCAAAATATCCGTTTGCACCAGCCCGTTGGAGGTATTCATTTTTGGACTAGTCCGTTTGCGCCAGCCCGTTGGAGATGCCCTTAGTGCTCAAGCTGAATTATCACCAAATAGTGCTTTAAGTTCAAAAAAAACTAGGTTAACTAACATCATAAAGTATGGTAACAAAGGCCATCTCGAGGCATGTTTAATTCTAGTTCGCCCTTGTGTGTGGCCATCGGGTTGCCTTGTCGTCATGGGTGGATGATGACGGGTCATGCATGCTTGAGCTGGAGGATAGCGAGGCAACACCTTCTCCGGTCAATGGAGGAGACGCCAACGACAATACTCGTGGGTATTTTTACCTTCTTGAAGGCATCAGAGGGCAACAATTTTATCTTCCCCTATACCCAAGGCAGCTCTGAGCTAAACCCTAGATCCGCAGGGATCATATGATGCATGGTGGCGTTTTTTGCTTCTCTCTTGAGGTCATCTTGTTTTGCAGTTATATCGGGTGAGAGGGACTAGTGGTTCGAGGCAGTTTGTGGCAACAACGATGGGAATTAGCATTGTTGGGGTTGCGGCAAGGTTGTGGTAGTTGACTCTTTGGTGTGTCCATGGTGGTCTCATCCTGTTATGTTTGTCTTTGTGGAGCCAGAGTTGCAGCGGTGGCGTCTAGGCGGTGACATGACAAGTGACGCATGGTGCAACGCCAAGCTTCCAGATTTCTCCCCAGTACCTTGCCTTCAATATCGATGCTACCACTTTACTGGCATGTGTGGCCGACTGTTTGGAAGATCTATGCATGTCTTCACTTGTCAGTTGTGGCGAGGTCTTCCTCAGTGGCTGTCTACGGCGATGCAAGAGAGTCGCTTGTTCGTGCAGGAGTGATGATGATGACGCTTGTGCGTAGTCTCGGTGGTGTTTTTCTTCTCCGGTGTGTTTTGTATTTGTTGTGCGCCAGCTTGGTCGGGTTGCCCTCATTGTTGTCATGCTCCATGATGATCAATGCGGGTATTTGCTTTGGTTTTAGCCTTATTTTTTTGTAGTTAACCAGATAATTATATTGTTCTTAGTTATAATGAGATGAGACAAGCTTTTGCCTCGATTTTGATAAAATAAAATTGAGTCTGTAAGACAGGTCTGGAATTTCAGAACCGACTAGGATTTCAAAAATATGACAATGAAGCTTTATACTGCTTTTCTACGAGGTACAATGGGTCTACCCTTACTACCTGAAGAACCAATCAGAGACACAGAATCGGCCTTGCGAGGTACGACGGGCCTACACTCACTACCTGAAGGCCCAATCAGAGACACAGAACCGGCCTTGTGAGGTCAATCTCCCTTTTAGCCTGGTCAAACATGAAAATCCAGCTGAGGTTTTTTTTTTTTTGAAAGATCCAGCAATTGTTGGCTTTTCGATTAATAGTAGGTAGAATATGTACAAGCAGCCCTTAGGCAAATGAATAACCGAAAAGAAGATTAAGAGAAAAAACCACGAAACAGAAAGCTACAAAACTTCTTCCGAGGCCGCCGCCACGGCGCACAACCACTGTCTGGGGCCGCCGCCCAGGCATCCTCCAACCTCACAGGCGAGCTACGCTACACGGCTCCCACAAAGCACCAAGTACTTCAAGGCGGTGTCTTCAAGAAGATAACGACGAGTACGTCGCCACCACACACTCCAACGGAGTTGGGTTTTCACCCGAAGAAAACTTGGCCTTCAAGGTGTGGAGAGAGCCGGGGTTCCACAACGATGCCTTCAAGAAGGATAAGCGACGCGCCGAGGCGTCGTCATCGTCGGCACCATACAAAAACCGGTGCGAGGCTTTCACCCGGAACACCTAGACCTCGCCACGTGAGCCGGAGCGGAACCTCGCCGGTAAACCACCAACTCCAGCAAAGCCCACATCGGCCGCGGCACCACACACCGCGGCGGACCAAAGCCACCACCGCTCCAGGGCCGCCGCCCCGGTATGCCAACACAACGTCGAAGACCAACTGGGATCTGGTCTGCCTCACAATCCGCTGCACATCCGGCCGGCCAGCCCGAAGTTTGAACTCCAGCCAGCCGGAACCCAGCCGTGGAGCCCTGGCAGTAGTCCAGCTCGCCAGATCCGGCGGTCAAGGCGCCGGATCCACCGCCTCCCGAGTTGGGCTGCAACAGCCAGGGCACGCCACCGCCGCGCGTCGCAGCCGCTGCCGACATCTAGTGCCCGGGGCCGCCGCCCCGGCTTCCGTACGCCGAAGAAGCCGTCAGAGCAGCCCGCCGTGGTCAGGCGGCCGAAGCCCCTGCCGCAGCATCGCCGTGCCCAGACTTGGAGACCGGAACTCGCATCAGGCGCCACGACCCGCCAAGCCCATCGCGGGCCCAGATCGGGCCCGCCGCCCCATAGCCGCCCGCAGCCGCGACAGAGAGCCGCCGTAGCCCGTGCTACGCCCGATTCGGCCGTGACCGAGCGGCACACGCGCGTGCCGGCGAGGAGAGCAACCGACCCCCAGATCAGGAGAGGCAGTCCGGCTGCGCGCCCGGGCCGCACGCCGCAGCACCGTGCTACGCCGTCGAGGAGGATGACGAACGCAGCGTCCACCAGATCCGGGGCCGCCGCCTCGGCTTCCCGACGCCGACGGCAAGACCTCGCTCCCCAGCCGAAGTGGCCAGCCGCCGACGCGACGCGCAGTGAAGCAGCAAGGGACCTCACCCCCCCCCACACACAGCCTTTTTGGCAGCATGGGGGGCGCCTCCACCGCGGCAGAGGCCGGCGGCCGCGGCGGCGAGGAAGCTCAGGGAGTGGTGCTCGGAGGCGGCGCGGTTCTTCGCCCCGGTGTCGCCTGGGGAGCGACACGGGGACGCGGGGGGGGGGGGGGGCGACTAGCCTCCGATCCAATCATATTCATCTTGAGTCACACTGTACCCCAAAGCATTGGCGACTGACTCGCCATGCTTTTCCAATATGTTGCCCCCATTATCAGGTTTCGCTATAGGCCGGAGCTGATCACCTCTGGACTTTGGTCAGCTGATAGGCCAAGTTGCTCCAAGAAACGTACCAGAAGCATATATCCATGGAAGGCCATCTGGCCCTTGCTGTTTCCAAGAGATAAAGTTTACTTCCATTAGCTAACTAAGTCTCGCCGGATAGATCAAGCACTCACTAAAGTTACATGCACCATGCTCGTCCACGCGTGCACGCATATATACACACATATGCATGCACCAAGTGCAAGTGTAGAGCTAACTATAGTAACTACCATGGATGGCAGCTTGGGTAACAGTGGCGGCGTCGTTTGCCATCTCCAGTGCGAGATCAGCTCGGTCGAGGTCACGGGCCTCGGCTGCGCCGGCGGCGCTCGCGCGCTCTTCCTCCGGTGCCACGTCCCGGCGGCCGGCGGGAGGACGATCCAGATCGACAACCAAAGCAGCACGGATGCCCATGTCGCCGGCGGCGGTGTGGTCTCATGGCGGGACGTGGCGCCGCTGACCTGCCATGGCTCAGCCGCATGCATGCGCGAGCTCGCCGACACCACGAGCGTGGTGTTCGAGGTGCGGAGGAGGCGGAAGAAGATCATGGACCACGCCTTCGGGTCGATGCTAGTTGGCCGGGCCAAGGTGGCGTGGAGGGACGTCGTCGCCGTGGAGGAGGACGGGGACGCGGCGGTGGAGCGGCGAGTCAGTCTTGCTGTCCCCGCGCGGGGAGGCAGCTGGATGGCCCGTGACGATGCGTCGCCTGTGCCGGTGGTGTCAGTGAGAATGAGCGTTCGCGTGTCGGAGACGGCGGTGCCTGTCCGCCGGAGCGTGGGCTCGCACCGGGAGAGTCGTGCGTGTGAGTGGAGCGCGGGCGAGGACGACGTGTTCGGAGTTGTTGCGTTCGGCCTAGCAGACGACGCGGGCGAGTAGGTTGAACTCTAAGGGCGGCGTGTTTGGTTGCCCGCATGGATTTGGCCACGTTGCATCCGTGACTCAGTTGGGCCTGGCCCTGAAAAAACGAGAATTGAGCCATGTTGTGCACTTATTTTGGTTGCCCACAATTTCCTACCCAGGCCCGTTCGGCTGGGTGCACAGAACCAATGTGCTCGTGTTTGGATGCCCATATTGAGTGTTTAAGCCATAAACCACAGTGTTTGGTTGCCCAGTTTGTGCTTGTTGTGCTTACCTTGCACGTCCAAGTGGTGAGCTTACCAGTCCACAAGGGTTTAAGGGTTTAAGGAGTTACAGACTTAGAACAAGCATAAATAGGCAATGATGACGACCAGGACGACGATAATGCAGTCTTTGATGCCGCAACATGTAATCCGTCCTCCACCTTTGCGCTTAGCGGTCTTTCTTGATCCAGTGTTGCTGCTTAGAGGTTGGAGAGGGATCTCTTCTACCTGGGACATGGCGAAAGCTTCCTGTGCCTCCCTTAGAGTCTCGAACCTTTGGCAGCACTGGTTGGGGAAGTTGTCCAGCTGAGGCGGGCAAGAGTTTCAGGTTGTGTAGATACCTGGATTCTTGCCCCTGAACACCCCATACCACTACAACAAAGAACATCAACATTAGAACATTGGCATACTAGGAACACATGATCACAAGGTGGAAAAGCAACATAAGCAAAGCATGCATTGATCATCTTGTACCGACAGCACTACAAGCAGCATAATTGTTCGCTGCCCAGCTAGTATGGTGTTAACCGAGCACCACATCAAAAGTGGGCGTCATACTACCACCGCAAGTTCGTCGTGTGAGGAGTTAGCTTATGTAACACCTCAAGCGCCCAAAATATACAAGGCATAAGAACTTTTGTTGTCCTAACTACCCAAAATATACAACATCATCATCATCATCTAGCATGCTTGCACAACCGCCACCTCCTAGTCCTGGTAGTAGTGCTTGTTCAGGAAGTTCTGGAGCCAGAGCAGATGGTGGTCCTCGGCCATCATAACGAAGCCAAAGCCTAGCGCCTTGTTGTCCAGGAGGTGGCAAGAGCAGCAATCTTGGCGGTGTCACTGAATGTTCCCTTAGCGCTCATCACAGCCTCGTAGAGGTCGGGGTGCACGTCCACATGCACGCTCTCCCTGATGGCGGTTGCCATCTCCCTGACGGCCTCAGTCATGCTGGTGAAGACGAGCACCTCCTCATCCACCAAGGCACCCCTCTTCCTCTTCTTCTCCCCTCTCTCAGGTGGCTTCGGTGCATGATCATCAGACTTGGCGCCTCCTCCAAAGTCAGCTGCACCATCAAGGGGGACGCTGTCCGACTCCTGCGTGCCAGGATCTTCAGGCGTACCTAGAGGCTCAGATGACCCCATGGCATGCCTTCCAGTGGCCAGACCGAAGGAGAAGATGGTCTGCGCCTGAGTGTAGTTCAGGATAGGCTTGTTAAGGAACTCAACGTCCTTGGGGTGATCCTACGGACGAAAAACAGTTTAACAGTTAGTAGTGTTTTCACACATGAGACGGTTAGACAGTTAGCAGTGTTTTGACACATGAGACAGTCGGCTAACCAGAATGTGGCCTCTGAGGTGCTCCAGCTCCAAGATGATGCTGTGAGTATCCTCATCCCAATGTGCACCACTCAGGTCCTTGAGCTTTGACACCTTGATCCACCTTGATCTCCACTTCCTGAGGTGGTTATAGATCTGAGTAGAGGTGACCTCCTGCCCATAGAAGTCAAAGACAAGCTTCGCAACTGTGTTGAGATGCACCTCCTTAAACCCCTTGTCAGTCCTCACCCCGTTGGCGATGAGATCGCACATCTTGTTCAGCACGAAGGTGGACAGAAATGGAGGCCACTTCATGGTCGTCCCCATCTTTCTCTTCTTCTCCTTGCCACCAGCATGCTTCTCCAGCCCCAGACAAGGCGTGGCCAGCTGTGACCCCATCCTAGACACCTCGAACATCTCCATCGGCTCTGGCATCTCCTCCGGCTGAGAGTCCGGGACAAGTGAGAGAGCGAGCTGGCTCTCCCCCTCGAGCAGAACCTCGCTCAAATCGTCGACGCCCATGTCCTACAACGGCGACGAGCAAGAAAGGTGCATAACTAATCGAGCAAGACAGTGCGATGACTAATCGAGCAAGACAGGTCAGAAGAACATCATCCAAAGGCCCAAGCTACAACATCATTGCCTACCAAATCGACATGGTAACATCAAATCAAGCTCCTAAACATGCTCAAACTACATCATGGCCTAAAGATCTACTCCATTTGCACAGATCTACAATAGCTAGGGTTTGATTGCGCTTACCGGCATCGTAGCGTGGATGGCCGTTCTCTGCACGACAGATCGAGGAAGAAGCGCTCCGCTGCCGGCCGTCGAGCGCCGTTCACCGGAGTAGAAGGAGGCGCCGCTTACCTGGTCATCGTCGATGAATCTCATCTCGGACGGAGAGCTCGAAGTGGTGGGAAATGGTGGCGGGAGCTTGGGCGGTGAGAGAAGAGGGCTGAAATAGGGGAGACAAAAGTAGGCGGTGACCGAAATTTCTCCCACCTCCATTTTCGCGAGCGCGTGCGCCCGCGGCCGCGCACCATCTCCCTTGCCTGCACGAGCTCGGCTCCTGCGTTCCGCTTTTTGCCTTGCGGGAGGGTGGCTTAGTAGAAATGGTGAAATCGGTCGTTCCTCTCGGGCCTGGCCCAGGTTGCTTCAAGGTTCGTGCACATGCAGGCTAGCCGAACGGCGCAGGTAACCAAACGGGGCAAAATTTGCATGCAACAGTGCGTTCCTAAGGCCCGTGGGCAACCAAACACGCCCTAAGAGTTCCTATACGGCCGTCGGCTGGTAACATGAATTTGAAAAGGGGAAATGTTTTTTCAAGAAAATAAATGTTAGTAAATCACAGCAATACGACAAGTAGAACAACATTCTCCATTTCTTTTCAGTGAAAATTCTCTTCATACGTCGTGAAGAAAATGTAACGGGGTACGAAAATTGAGAAGGGGAGAATTCGGAATCCTTTCTAAGCAAGCCCACGATCGAACCGGTCGGCTCCTAAATTCGCTCTCCACCTTGTCCCTGTCCCCCGTGGTCCCCCCCCCCCCCCTCGCCGTGATACGTCTCAAACGTATCTATAATTTTTGATGTTCCATGCTTGTTTTATACCAATTGCTACATGTTTTGCATCTACTTTATATCACTTTTATACATTTTTTGGGACTAACCTATTAACAAGATGCCGAAGTGCCAGTTCCTGTTTTCTGCTGTTTTTGTATTCCAGAAAAGCTAGTCTGGAAATATTCTCGGAATTGGACGAAACTACACGGGGGTCCTATTTTTCCAGAACACGCCTGACGGAGCGAAGGAGCAACAGAGGGGGCCACCAGGGGCCACACGCACCTAGGGCGCGGGCCCCCCTCTGCCGCGCCCTAGGGTGGTGTGGGCCCCTCGGGGGTCTCCAGCCGCCGCCCTTTCGCCTACTTATTCCCCCCGACGCGAAAACCCTAAGTGCCTGAGCAAATATCCACGAAAAGTTCCAGAGACGCCGCCGCCGTCAACCCTAGCTCGGGAGGGTTCAGAACCTCTTCCCGGCACCCTGCCGGAGAGGGGAATCGTCACCGGAGGCTTCTACATCGCCATGCCTGCCTCCGGAGTGATGCGTGAGTAGTTCATCCTTGGACTACGGGTCCATAGCAGTAGCTAGATGGTTGTCTCTCCACTTTGTGCCATCATGTTTAGATCTTGTGAGCTGCCCTACATGATCAAGATCATATTATTGTAATGCTACATGTTGTGTTTGCTGGGATCCGATGAATATTGAATATTATGTCAAGTTGATTATCAATCTATCTTATATGTTATTTAAGATCTTGCATGCTTTCCGTTACTCGTAGATGCTTTGGCCAAGTAGATGCTTGTAACTCCAAGAGAGAGTATTTATGCTAGATAGTGGGTTCATGCTCCGTTTAACCTGGGACAGTGACAGAAAGTTCTAAGGTTGTGGATGTGCTGTTGCCACTAGGGATAACCTAACGATGCTATGTCCACGGGCATATGTGTTTGTTTACATTACGCACTTTACTTAATGCAATTATCCGTTGCTTGCAACTTAATACCAACGGGGGACTCGGATGACAACCCGGCGGTGGATTATTAGTCATAGATGCTGTTGGATAACGGTCTATGTATTATGTCGTAATGCCCAATTAAATATCATAGTAGTCAACATGTCATGTATATGCATTGTCATGCGCTCACTATTCGTCAATTGCCCAGCTGTAATTTGTTCACCCAACATGTTAGTTATCTTTTATGGAGAGACACCACTAGTGAACTGTGGACCCCGGTCCATTCTTTTACACTGATTAAACAACCACAAACTGCAAACTGTTCCTTTTTCATTCTCTGCAATTTAATACTCATTTTCCACACCATACGTTTAATCCTTTGTTTTCAGCAAGCCAGTGAGATTGACAACCTCACTGTTTCGTTGGGGCAAAGTAGTTTGATTGTGTTGTGTGCAGATTCCACGTTGGTGATCGTGTTGCGCCGTGCCACCAACAACCTTCTGAAGAGTTGCTGCTCCTACTGGTTCGATAACCTTGGTTTCTTTCTGAGGGAAAACTTGCTGCTGACTACATCATACCTTCCTCTTGGGGTCTCCCAACGAACGTGTGTTTCACGTCATCAAGCTTTTTCTGGCGCCGTTGCCGGGGAGTAGAAGCGCTTCAGCAGACTCTATTTGCTCTCCCGTCAACAGCTCTTTTTCTGGCGCCGTTGCCGGGGAGACAGCAGTCTTCTGCAAGGGGAGTTTCACGCTTCCAATCTCTTTACTTTGTTTTTGTCTTGCTTAGTTTATTTTATTTTATCTTGTTTGCTTTCAATTATCAAAAACACAAAAAAATTAGTTACTTGCATCTAGTTTACTTTCAAGTTATTTTCTGTACTGTTTTTATTTCTGCTAAAATGAGTACTCCTGAGAACACTAAGTTGTGTGATTTCACTAGCACGAACAACAATGATTTCATATGCACACCTATTGCTCCACCTGCTGCTTCAGCAGAATTTTATGAAATTAAACCTGCACTTTTAAATCTTGTTATGAAAGAGCAATTTTCTGGTGTTAGTACTGATGATGCTGCTGTTCACCTTAATAACTTTGTTGAACTTTGTGAAATGCAAAAGCTCAAGGAAGTAGATGGTGATATTATTAAACTGAAACTTTTTCCTTTCTCCTTGAGAGGACGTGCTAAAGAATGGTTGCTATCTTTGCCTAGAAATAGTATTGATTCATGGACTAAATGCAAAGATGCTTTTATTGGAAAATATTATCCTCCTGCTAAGATTATTTCTTTGAGAAGTAGCATAATGAATTTTAAGCAATTTGATAATGAACATGTTGCTCAAGCATGGGAGAGAATGAAATCATTGGTTAAAAATTGTCCCACTCATGGACTGACTACTTGGATGATCATCCAAACCTTCTATGCAGGATTAAATTTTTCTTCAAGGAATTTATTGGATTCGGCCGCTGGAGGTACCTTTATGTCCATCACTTTGGGTGCTGCAACAAAGCTTTTGATGATATGATGATTAATTATTCTGAGTGGCACACCGAGAGAGCTCCAACAGGTAAGAAGGTAAATTCTGTTGAGGAAACCTCTCCTTGAGTGCCAAAATTGATACTATTATGTCTATGCTTGCAAATGGTCAAACACATGTTGATCCAAATAATGTTCCTTTAGCTTCTTTGGTTGCTCAAGAAGAGCATGTTGATGTGAACTTCATTAAAAATAATAACTTCAACAACAATGCTTATAGGAATAATTTTGGTAATAGCAATTATAGGCCCTATCCTTCTAATAGTGGCAATGGTTATGGAAATTCCTATAGTAACTCCTATAACAATAATAAGAGTGTACCCTCGATCTTGAAGTTATGCTTAAGGATTTTATTAGTACACAAACTGCTTTCAATAAAACTGTTGAGGAGAAATTTGGGAAAATTGATGTGCTTTCCTCTAAAGTTGATAGTCTTGCTCTTGATGTTGACTTGTTGAAACTAAAGAACATGCCTCATGATGTTAAAGAGAGCAAAACTCTCAATGCTATACAAGTTAAAATTGATAACAATGTGAGGATGTTAGCTGAATTGCATGCTAGATGGGAAAGAGAGGATGAAATTGCTAGAAAGAATAATATTGCTAGAGTTTATACTATTACTACTTCTGAAAATGCTTCAAACTCAAGTGTTAACAAACCTCCTACCATTAATGGCAAGATATTGGTGTTGGTAATGTTTCCACTTCTATTGCAAAATGTCCTAAATTGCCTGATAACTCTGAAACTGTCCTTGATAAAGATGCTGAAATTTCTAGCAATAAGGAAGATAATAACTCCATTACTTTTGATAATAATGACTTTGATTTTGATGGTTGCAATATTTCTGAAGTAATTAAGTTCTTGCAAAAGCTAGCTAGAAGTCCTAATGCTAGTGCTATAAACATGGCTTTTACTAAACATATTACTAATGCTCTCATGCAAGTTAGGGAAGAAAATTAAAACATGAAGCTTCTATCCCTAGGAAGTTAGAAGATGGTTGGGAGCCCATCATTAAATTGAAATTGAATGACTTTGATTGCAATGCTTTGTGTGACCTTGGTGCTAGTATTTCTGTTATGCCTAAAAGATTATATGATATGCTTGATTTAGCACCTTTGGAAAATTGTTACTTGGATGTTCACCTTGTTGATTCTACTATTAAAAAACCTTTGGGAAGAATTGATGATGTTCTTATCATGGTTAACAACAATTATGTCCCCGTTGATTTTATTGTCTTGGATATTGATGCAATCCATCATGCCCTATTGTGCTGGGAAGACCTTTTCTTAGACTGTAGGTGCTATTATTGATATGAAAGAAGGGAATATAAAATATCAATTTCCTCTCAAGAAAGGTATGGAACACTTTCCTAGGAAGAAGATTAAGCCACCTTATGATTCTATTGTTCGAACAAATTACAATGTTGATGCTTCTTCACTTGGTAATACTTGATGCATGCTTTGTGCCTAGCTAAAAGGCGTTAAAGAAAAGCGCTTATGGGAGGCAACCCATTTTTTTTTCTGCAATTTTTCTTTTATTGAGTCAAGGAGATGTTTACTTCTGTAGCAACTCCTTTGTATCTTTATTTTCTCGCATTGTTGTGCCAAGAGTAGCCTCTAATGTTAAGATGATGCTTAATTTTGATTGCTGCGCAGAAACAGATTTTTGCTGTTCACTGTACGAAATTCCTAAAATCACCAGATTGTTAATTAAATCTGAAATTTTTGTGCGTAATCTTTATGAATGTCTGAAACTTTCATTAGTTCAGAGTTTTCGATCTGAGCGTCGTAAGTGCCTCGAAAAAATTCGTCTTTGCGGACTGTTCTGTTTTAGACAGATTATGCCTTTTTATTTTGCATTCTCTCTTTTACTAGTGTTGAGTGAAATTCTTTTTTGGGTGGAAGAGCTTCACATAACATCAGTGGCTGTAGCTAATGTTTAAAGTAACAAATCATATTGCGTCTTTATAGAACATGTGAATTTTTGATTATGCACTAACCCTCTAATGAGATCTACTTTGAGTTTGGTGTGACGGAAGTTTTCAAGGGTCAAGAGAGAAGGATGATATAATAGGATCAAGAAGAGTGAAGAGCTTAAGCTTGGGGAGGCTCCCATGGATCTCCCCAGCATATTTCAAGAAGACTCAAGCGTCTAAGCTTGGGGATGCCCAAGGCATCCCCTTCTTCATCGTCAAAATTATCAGGTCATCTCTAGTGAAACTATATTTTAATTCTTTCACATCATATGTGCTTTTCTTGGAGCGTCTGTGTGCTTTTATTTTCAGTATTGCACTTTTATTTTCAATAAAGCTTGACTGGACCCTAGCATTCTTGATTGGGAGAGAGACACGCTCCGCTTTTTCATGAGAATACTCCTATTCTTCACTTATATTTGTTGAGTATTCATATCTAGCGCTGTTCAGCTTTTAGCTCTTGTTTTCATGTATCTCTTGTCAGAGCTATTAGCTTTCTTTTGTAGAAAGTACTCTCTTGCTTCACTTATATTTGTTTGGAGAGTTGATGAAATAAATTGATTGGTGTTTGGTTGGTTCAGAAAATGTTGCATGTGGTAATTGGTATAAGGAAAAACTTGCTTAATCTTGTAGATCACTAAAATGGATAACTTGATGCTTGTCAATTGTTTTGAGTTAACAAGTAGATCATGATTAAATTGTGCATCACATGAGTTAAGCCTATTAGTGAAGAACTACCGTAAAGCTTGTTGAAAATTTGGTTTGCATCGGTGGTATCTCTAAGGTCTAGATATTTTCTAATAACAGGGTTTGGTTAACAAGGAAGACGGTATGAAGTCTTATAACGTTTGCAATATGTTTGTCATATAAAACTTGGTGTACGGGTTGATATTCTTGTTTGCTTACATAACCTTGCTAGCCTAAACTCTGTACTGAGAGGGAATGCTTCTCGTGCATCCAAATCCTTGAGCCAAAATCCATGCCATTTGTGTCCACCATAACTACCTATATGTGGTATTTCCTTGCCACTCCAAGTAAATTTTTCATGTGCTACCTTTAAATTATTCAAAATGTTATTATTCCCTTTTTGTGTCAATGTTTACTAGCTCATGAGGAATTAGTGTGGTTATTCTTTATTCTATTTGTTGATGGACTTTTACACCTGGACTAGTGGCATATACATCCGCTTATCCAATAACTTGCAAAAAGAGCTGGCAACGGGGTGCCCAGTCCCAATTAATTACAACTTTAACCAATTAATTCTCTTCACACTTTTGCCCTGATTCATCAGTAAGCAATGACAAACAGTGAAATACCTGAATGTGTGTAAACCAAAGAGAAAGAGGGATGATCTGCCTTGCTGGTAGAAATAACGTCCTTCATGGGAGCCGCTCTTAAAAGTCCGTTCGACAGGTAGAATACTGTTCTCACCCGCTACCATTCGTTGACAATTAACAAACACCTCTCAAAAATAGATACTCCTCCATGGTATGTGATTGATGGAAGGCACCCGAGGATTCGGTTAGCCATGGCTTGTGTTAGCAAGGTTGGGAGGAGTATCAAATATTTTATGCAATCTCTATATGCTTTCAAAAACCTAAAAGCTCTAGCACATGATTTAATCCCTGCTTCCCTCTGCGAAGGGCCTTTCTTTTACTTTTATGTTGAGTCAGTTTTCCTATTCTTTCTGTCTTCCACAAGCAAACACTAGTGTCAACTTTGTTACAACATGCGTTATATGCAATGTATTGGACTTGTTATACTACTTTGTGTTGACAATATCCATGAGATAAATATGTTGAAAGTTGAAGCAAATGCTGAAACTAAATTCTTCCTTTGTGTTGATTAAATACCTTTTATTAGAAACTATTGCTTTATGAGTTAACACTTATGCAAAACTGTTTGATGCTTGTCTCGAAAGTACTATTCATGAAAACGTTTAGCTTGTGTGATTCATTGTTTACTCATTATCTATTTGGTAGCAAATTATAGACCATTGACTTGGATCACTTCATTCATTTACATGTGCCTTGCAATATTATATGATCAAGATTATGATAGTAGCATGTCACCTCAAAAATTATTTTGTTTTTATCGTTTACCTACTCGAGGACGAGTAGGAACTAAGCTTGGGGATGCTGATACGTCTCAAACGTATCTATAATTTTTGATGTTCCATGCTTGTTTTATACCAATTGCTACATGTTTTGCATCTACTTTATATCACTTTTATACATTTTTTGGGACTAACCTATTAACAAGATGCCGAAGTGCCAGTTCCTGTTTTCTGCTGTTTTTGTATTCCAGAAAAGCTAGTCTGGAAATATTCTCGGAATTGGACGAAACTACACGGGGGTCCTATTTTTCCAGAACACGCCTGACGGAGCGAAGGAGCAGCAGAGGAGGGCCACCAGGGGCCACACGCACCTAGGGCGCGGGCCCCCCTCTGCCGCGCCCTAGGGTGGTGTGGGCCCCTCGGGGGTCCGCAGCCGCCGCCCTTTCGCCTACTTATTCCCCCCGACGCGAAAACCCTAAGTACCTGAGCAAATATCCACGAAAAGTTCCAGAGACGCCGCCGCCGTCAACCCTAGCTCGGGAGGGTTCAGAACCTCTTCCCGGCACCCTGCCGGAGAGGGGAATCGTCACCGGAGGCTTCTACATCGCCATGCCTGCCTCCGGAGTGATGCGTGAGTAGTTCATCCTTGGACTACGGGTCCATAGCAGTAGCTAGATGGTTGTCTCTCCACTTTGTGCCATCATGTTTAGATCTTGTGAGCTGCCCTACATGATCAAGATCATATTATTGTAATGCTACATGTTGTGTTTGCTGGGATCCGATGAATATTGAATATTATGTCAAGTTGATTATCAATCTATCTTATATGTTATTTAAGATCTTGCATGCTTTCCGTTACTCGTAGATGCTTTGGCCAAGTAGATGCTTGTAACTCCAAGAGAGAGTATTTATGCTAGATAGTGGGTTCATGTCTCCGTTTAACCTGGGACAGTGACAGAAAGTTCTAAGGTTGTGGATGTGCTGTTGCCACTAGGGATAACCTAACGATGCTATGTCCACGGGCATATGTGTTTGTTTACATTACGCACTTTACTTAATGCAATTATCCGTTGCTTGCAACTTAATACCAACGGGGGACTCGGATGACAACCCGGCGGTGGATTATTAGTCATAGATGCTGTTGGATAACGGTCTATGTATTATGTCGTAATGCCCAATTAAATATCATAGTAGTCAACATGTCATGTATATGCATTGTCATGCGCTCACTATTGTCAATTGCCCAGCTGTAATTTGTTCACCCAACATGTTAGTTATCTTTTATGGAGAGACACCACTAGTGAACTGTGGACCCCGGTCCATTCTTTTACACTGATTAAACAACCACAAACTGCAAACTGTTCCTTTTTCATTCTCTGCAATTTAATACTCATTTTCCACACCATACGTTTAATCCTTTGTTTTCAGCAAGCCGTGAGATTGACAACCTCACTGTTTCGTTGGGGCAAAGTAGTTTGATTGTGTTGTGTGCAGATTCCACGTTGGTGATCGTTTGCGCCGTGCGCCACCAACAACCTTCTGAAGAGTTGCTGCTCCTACTGGTTCGATAACCTTGGTTTCTTTCTGAGGGAAAACTTGCTGCTGAACTGCATCATACCTTCCTCTTGGGGTCTCCCAACGAGCGTGTGATTCACGCCATCACGCGCTACACGAGGAGTCTACTCAGCACTCAAGTGATTGTCGATGAAGGTGGTAGCGATGATCTCTTGCTTCGCTCCCTTCCCGGCGGACTCCAATATGCCAAGGTGGTGGCTCTTGTGTGTGACATGTTGGCAGTATTCCGACTGCTATGCACGCTCATGTAAGCCTCTGCCTCGGTCGTGAGGTCGGCGAGGAGGCC
>CAMZMU010000063.1:117027572-117241630 GCA_947311845.1 Poa pratensis | reverse complement strand
AAACGGGACAATACATAGCCTGAAAAATTCGATTGTTTTGAAATAGAAAAATGTGGTTAGTGGTAGATATTGAGTTTAAACTATATGTAGGATATTTTGTCGAAATGTTTTGAAATAGAAAAATGCGGGTTCAATTTGTTTTGGAAATCGAGCCACATGACATGTTCTATTTGGAAATTGTAACATGGTGCTGAAAGCTCATGTTGTAAAAAAATTATTGTTCAAACCATACTTTAATCGATTATTTAGTCAAAACTCATGTTGTGAGGGTATTCTCACCATCATATAAAGAGATAACCATATCATACACACCTCAAACTCAAACCATGGCTACCCATAACCACTTTTATCACTTCAACCAAACACAAAACTTGGCTAACTGATATGTCTCCAACGTATCTATAATTTCTGATGTTCCATGCTTATATTATATCAATTGCTACATGTTTTATTTACACTTTATATCATTTTTATGCATTTTCTAGGACTAACCTATTAACAAGATGCCATAGTGCCAGTTCCTGTTTTCTGTTTTTTTTGTATTTCAGAAAAGTTGTTCTGGAAATATTCTCGGAATTGGACGAAACAAAAGCCCACGGTCCTATTTTTCTGTCACGTACACGGAGTCCGAAGGAGACACGAAGGGACCGAGGAGGCGGCCACACCACGTGGCGGCGCGCCCCCCTTGTGCCGCGCCACGACATGGGTGTGGGCCCCTTGGGTCTCCACCGACGTCGCCCCTTCGCCTATACATTCATCTTGTCGGGAAAACCCTAGATACCCGAGTCATATTCCACGAAAAGTTCTAGAGCCGCCGCCGCCGTCAACCCTAACTCGGGAGGGTTCTGAAGCTCTTCTCGGCACCCTGCCGGAGAGGGAATCATCACCGGAGGGCTCTACATCGCCATGCCTCCTCCGGAGTGATGTGTGAGTAGTTCATCCTTGGACTATGGGTCAATAGCAGTAGCTAGATGGTTGTCTTCTCCTCTTGTGCCATCATGTTTAGATCTTGTGAGCTGCCTATCATGATCAAGATCATCTTATTGTAATGCTACATGTTGTGTTTGCTGGGATCCGATGAATATTGATACTATGTCAAATTGATTATTGAATTATCATGTCTATGTTATTATGATCTTGCATGCTCTCCGTTGCTTGTTGATACTCTGGCCAAGTTGATGCTTGTGACTCCAAGAGGGTAGTATTTATGCTAGATAGTGGGTTCAGTCTCCATTTAATCTGGGGAGTGACAACAATCTCTAAGGTTGTGGATGTGCTGTTGCCACTAGGGGTAAAACAGCGATGCTTTGTCTAAGGATAATTGTGTTGCTTACATTATGCACTTTACTTAATGCAATAGTCTGTTGCTTGCAACTCAATACTGAAAGGGGTACGAATGTTAACCTGAAGGTGGACTATTTAGGCACAGATGCATGCTGGATAGCGGTCTGTGTACCATGTTGTAATGCCCAATTAAATCTCATAGTAGACACTACTTATACATGCATTATTATGCACCTTTCAATATTGTCAATTGCCCAGCTGTAATTTGTTTACCCAGCATGTTAGTTATTTTTATGGAGAGACACCACTAGTGAACTATGGACCCTGGTCCATTCTTTTACATCTGATAATACAACCTACTGCAATCATTGTTTTCTTTCATTCTCTGCAAACAAACATCATTTTCCACACTATACGTCTAATCCTTTGTTTTCAGCAAGTCGGTGAGATTGACAACCTCATTGTTAAGTTGCGGCAAAGCATTTTGGTTGTGTTGTGTGCAGGTTCCAGTCAACCGCCAGGACCTCCCCTTCTACGCAGACTTTTTCTGGCACCATTGTCAGGAAGAGGAAGCACTCCCTCCAAACCACTTTTTCTGGCGCCGTTGACACCTTCAGACGTGTCTTCATCTCCTACTGGTTCGATAACCTTGGTTTCTTACTAAGGAAAAACTTGCTGCTGCACTCATCATACCTTCCTCTTAGGGTTCCCAACGAACGTTGTGTCTTTCACGTCATCAAGCACTTTTTCTGGCGCCGTTGCCGGGGAGATCAAGCCTTCTGCAAGGGGAGTCTCTCACTTCCAATATTTACTTTGTTATTGTCTTGCTTAGTTTATTTTTATTTTTGTCTTGTTTTCTTCTCTTTATCAAAACACAAAAAAATTAGTTACTTGCATTTATTTTATTATTTCGGTTTTGTCTTATTTTTGCTAAAATGACTAGTCCTGAAGTTGAAGTTCGTTCGTTTAGGCAACAAGGGGGGGAAAGTTTGAAAGATGCTTAGTATAGGATAAGTGATGCTCATCATAGATGTACTAAAACTATTCTACCTTGATCCTTCTTAGGAATTTTTATGTTGGTATCACTAGTTGGTATAGGTATGTTCTGGACACTCTTACAGGGGGTAACTTTCTGGGTACTCCTGCTTTGAAAGCTTGCAATTTAATTGAAAGTTTGGTAGGGATACCACCTACTAAAGAAATTAAAATTGAGATCACTGATACGTCTCCAATGTATCTATAATTTCTTATGTTCCATGCTTGTTTTATACCAATAGCTACATGTTTTATTCACACTTCATGGCATTTTTATGCATTTTCTGGGACTAACCTATTAACAAGATGCCATAGTGCCAGTTCCCGTTTTCTGCTGTTTTTGGTTTCAGAAAAGTTGTTCTGCAAATATCCTCGGAATCGGACGAAACAAATTGCCAAGTCCCTATTTTTCTCGACACGTTCCAGGAGTCCGAATGAGAGACGAAGGGGGCAGCGAGGCGCCGTCCCCACCCCATGGCGCGGGTGGGCCCCCTGCCGCGCCGCCATGTGGGGAGCGGGCCCCGTGCCTCCACCGACATCGCCCCTTCGCCTATTTATTCCCCCCGACGCGAAAACCCTAAAACACCGAGCCATTATTCCAGAAAACATCCGCTGCCGCCGCCGTCAACCCTAACTCAGGGGGTTCTAAAGCTCTCCCCCGGCATCCTGTCGGAGAGGGGAATCATCACTGGAGGGCTCTACATCGCCATGCCCGCCTCCGGTGTGATGTGTGAGTAGTTCATCTCTGGACTACGGGTCCATACAGTAGCTAGATGGTTGTCTTCTCCTTTTGTGCCATCATGTTTAGCTCTTGTGAGCTGCCTATCATGATCAAGATCATCTTATTGTAATGCTACATGTTGTGTTTGCTGGGATCCGATGAGTATTGAATACTATGTCAAGTTGATTATTGATCTATTATATATATGTTGTTTATGATCTTGCATGCTCTCCGTTATTAGTGTAGGCTTTGGCCAAGTTTATGCTTGTAACTCCAAGAGGAGTATTTATGCTAGATAGTAGGTTCATCCCTCCATTTAATCTGGGACAGTGACAGAAAGTTCTAAGCTTGTGGATGTGCTGTTGCTACTAGGAGTAAAACAGCAATGCTTTGTCTAAGGATATTAGTGTTGTTTACATTATGCACCATACTTAATGCAATTGTCTGTTGCTTGCAACTTAATACTGGAAGGGGTGCAGATGCTAACCTGAAGGTGGACTATTTAAGCGCAGATGCATGCTGGATGGCGGTCTGTGTACTTTGTCGTAATGCCCAAGTAAATCTCATAGTGATCATCATGACTTGTATATGCATTGTTATGCACTCTCTATTTTGTCAATTGCCCAGCTGTAATTTGTTTACCCAGCATGTTAGTATTTTATTATGAAGAGACACCACTAGTGAACTGTGGACCCCGGTCCATTCTTTTAGATCTCAAATACAATCTACTGCAATCATTGTTCTTTTACATTCGCTGCAAACAAACATCATTTTCCACACTATACGCCTAATCCTTTGTTTTCAACAAGCCGGTGAGATTGACAACCTCACTGTTTCGTTGGGACAAAGTAGTTTGATTGTGTTGTGCAGGTTCGACGTTGGCACCGGAATCTCTGGTGTTGCGCCGCACTACATTCCTCCACCAACACCTTCAGAGCAACGTCGACTTCCTACTGGTTCGATAACCTTGGTTTCATAATGAGGGAAAACTTGCTGTTGCGCTCATCATACCTTCCTCTTGGGGTTCCCAACGGACGTGTGACTTTACACGCAACAAGCAACACTTTTTCTGGCGCCGTTTCCGGGGAGGCCGAATTGCTTCTGCAAGGGGAGTCTCTCACGCCCAATCACTTTACTTTGTTTTTGTCTTGCTTTATTTTTATTTTGTCTTGTTTGCTTTCTTTATATCAAAACACAAAAATTAGTTACTTGCATTCATCTTTATTTTTCGGCCACTTGTTTTATTTTCATCATGCTGCTCCCTAAGTTTGTTTTAAAAGATGTACTGGTAGGAAGTGGGTCTATCATTGGAAGAGACAACATTGAAAAATTCCTTAGTCATGTTAGCAAACTGAAAGATTTTGAAGATAGATCCTTGGTAGAACTTGCCCCTAATTATGAAATTGCTGCTGCCTCTTTAGTCCACATGCTTGAAGCTAGGTTTGTTAACCTTAACCCTATAATGCAGCAAATGTTTCTTAAACTTCATGATATGGAAGAGGGCGAAAAGAAGGATTTTGTTTTAGAAACCCTTTTCAAAGAATTTGGTGATGTCGCTGTGTGAAGCTAAAAGTTTTTATGCGATATAAGATGCTTGGTTATTACATTGATATTGCTAATATACTTGAAAAATTAGAGAAGGAGAGATTTAAGTGCACTAATGAAACTAGCTATGAGGGAGAAGGTAAAATACCAATTCCTTTTAATCTTGTAGGAATGCATAAGGCACTAGAAAAGAACTTTAATTGGATTGTGCCTGAAAACTTATTTGATGAGGATAGTTTGCCTAAACGTAATGAAAGGGGAGTTTCTGAAACTTACATAGATAAGATACAATGCATCGTTGAGAAAATTTCTAATCTTTCTGTTGATGCTTCTTCTCTTGAGAACACTTGATTTTGACTTTCTGCGCCTAGCTGAATGGCGTTAAAGAAAAGCGCTTATGGGAGACAACCCACCTTTTTTTTTATTTTATTTTGAGTCAAGGTGTTGCTTACTTCTGTATCAACTCCTTTGTATCTTTGTTTTATTGCATTGTTGTGCCAAGTAAAGTCTCTAGTTGAAAGTTGATGCTAGATTTGGATTTCTGCGCAGTGACAGATTTTTGCTGTCCACCGTTTTGAGCTGTACTCACTACAGAAAAATAGAAAATTCTGAAAAAAATCACGCATGATCCTTATATAGTACGCAACTTTAGTTAGTTTGGAGTTCTTCCATATGAGCAAGTTAAGTGACTCGAAAAAAATCGTCTTTCCAGACTGTTCTGTTTTTTACAGATTCTGTCTTTTATTTTGCATTGCCTCTTTTACTATGTTTGGTTGGATTTCTTTGCTCCATAAAACATCAGTGGCTGTAGGTAATGTCCAAAAGCTTTGGTAATGATTGTGTCACAGTAGAATATGAGAATTTTTGATTATGCACTAACCCTCTAATGAGTTACTTTGAGTTTGGTGTGGCGGTAGTTTTCAAGGAGCAAGAGAGGGATGATATGATGTGGTCAAGAAGAGTGAAAAGCCTAAGCTTGGGGATGCCCCCGTGGGTCATCCCAGCAATATTCAAGAAGACTCAAGCGTCTAAGCTTGGGGATGCCCAAGGCATCCCCTTCTTCATCAACAATTTATCATGTCATCTCTAGTGAAACTATATTTTAATTCTTCCACATCTTATGTATTTTACTTGGAGCGTCTGTTTGCTTTTATTTTTGCTTTGTTATTTTATTTTCTAAATAAGTTGGATCCTAGAATTCTTGTGTGGGAGAGCGACACGCTCCACTTTTTCATGTGAATACTCATATTCTTCACTTATATCTTTTGAGTATTCTTATCTAGCTACTGCTATGCTTTTAGCTCCTGTTTTTCATGCATCTCTTTTAGAGCTGTTAATTCTTGTGGAGTAGTACTCTCTTGTTTCATTTGTAAATTATTTGGAGAGTTGCTTGGTTGATGTGTTGGTTCAGAAAATGCTGCATGTGGTAGTGGTATAGTAATAACTTGCATAATCTTGTAGATCTTTGAATTTGATAACTTGATTCTTTGCAAACGTTTTGAGATATTTAGATGATAAATCTTGCTGGTTAATTATGTTAAAATCATTAGTGGATTGTTGTATTTAAGCTTGTACCGTACTACAAACTCTACTTAAATTGTTGAAGGTGTAGTTGGACTTGATAGCTTTCCATGTCTAAAAGTAATTCGTAATAACTAAGTTGTGCTGAAGGTCGAGGGATCTAGCGGGGTACTTGTGCCGCCGTGAACGGCCCTTCTTGGAGTAAATTTTAATCATGATCTTAATGTTGAACCTGCTAGTTGTTTGCAATAAGCTTGTGAGTTCTTTTTGACTAATGTTAAGCTACGGTTTTTGGCACTTCCACCATCCAAATTTGCTAGCCTCTTCGGTGTTGTGCATTGCCTTCTGCTCACATTGAGAGTTGTGCATACTTCGCCAGTACATCCAAACCCGTGGGAGGGCTTTCTCTTGTTCTCCTACACATAAGCCCATACATCTTCCTCAAAACAGCCACCATACCTACCTACTACAGCATTTGCATAGCTGTTCCGAGATATATTGCCATGCAACTTCCATCTTACATTACATGACTTGTTGTCATTTATCATTTATATATTGCTTTGCATGATTCTATACAGCTGATGTGTGGTTTACCCATGTTACGCTAGATCATTGCACATCCTGCTACACTGGCAGAGGCATACAGTTTCATACATCATGTTTAGTTCGTTGTGAGTTATTTGTACCAAAAAGTGTGTTGTCATATTAGAGTGTTGCCCCTAAAAGTGAAAAGAGCCATGGAAGCCATCGAAAAGAGAAACAGAAAAAGAAAAAAATAGAAAAAAGAGAAAAGGAAAAAAAAGGAATAAAGAAAAAGGAGGCAACATTACTATCCTTTATCCACACTTGTGCTCATGTTTCAGCACCTGTAGTATTCATAGTCATCATTTGTGCTCATGTTTAGCACCTATACTCCATGTGAGAGAGTTTTCGTGTTTTACTAGTATAACTATGTGGGGAATTTACACTATAGAATTTGGGTTGTATATTCCAATGATGAGCTTCCTCAAAAATGCTCTATGTCCTCATGAGCAACCAAGTTGGATGCACCCCCACTAGTTGCATTGGAGAGCTTTCATACACATATAGCTCTATGTGCATCTGTTGCATGGCAATCACTACTCCTCACATAACTTCGATTATAAGACTTCCTCTTGTCTAATGATCACTTATAGCTTTTGTGAGACTTTCTTTCTTTGGCCTTCCAAACCTCCATTAATGTTCTTTTAGCCATAACATCCTGGTGCCAATACCAAATGCTTGCGCTCACCGGTTGAGTAGACTTCGAAACAGTTGATTCATGACGTTCATGTTTATTTTTACTTGGCTGAATCCTCCTTTGTTATGAAAAATTGCTTGATGCTTGGAATTGAAGGATAGAACTCCTACATTGGATACTTAACACATCTTTAATGAACCTTGTACGGTTTCATGTCTTTAAAGCAATCATTCATGAAAACTTTTAGCTTGTTTAACTAACTTGTTTTGTTGTCTCTTATATCAATTATAGACTTTTGCTTTGAATGATTTGATCTCAACTCACATGCTTTACAATATTATTGATCAAGTTTATGTTGGTAGCATGTCACTTCAGAAATTATTTGTTGTTATCGTTTTACCTGCTCGAGGACGAGTAGAACTAAGCTTGGGGCTCTAGTACAGAACGACACATCGGATACCCCTCTATGGAAATGGAAGGCATTAGGCGACGGAGAATCGCGCTTTCCGCGCGGCCAGTGCGTACAAACCTGACCTGGGCCACGGCTGGCCCGTCAACATAGGTAACGGAGAAAGTATTAACTCCGTTACCCATAGTATTGGCAACGGTCTTAATTCTGGCTCCGTTTCCGATATGTGCCTCTATAGCAACGGAGACTTTTGGGCGTCCGTTTCCAATGTGGACACGTTCCATCTTCTTGGAATTCGAAGCGAGGCGAGTAAATGCCATGGCGTAGTGGCACCGCCCACTACTCCTTGAAAACCCCAATCCTTGCTAGCTCAAGACGCCACCGAATCTGCTCTCTCTCTCTCGCTCGCTCGCTCCCTCCTACTGATTAGCGAAGATGCCTCGCAGCAACGACACACAGGAGCACACTGAGTCGCGCGCGGGACAGTCCCCCCGTCAGCGGCGAGTCCGTTGAAGGACCGACGCCGGAGACGAGCGACGATGAATACGCCAACTTCCATGATCCCACCTTGATGCTGGGCCCGCCGAAGGTTGATTCTGATGACGAGTCAACCGAAGAGGAGAAGGAGGAGGAGGAGGAGGGACGACGAGGAGGACGAGGCGGAGGCACCGGTCCCGAAGAAGGGAGCCCCGGCGACGGAGAAGAAAGCCGCCGCCACCGCCTCCGATATGCTGCCGCCGCCGCCACCACCTCCAATGGCCCCCAATAAGCGAGGCCGTGAGAAGGACGAGAATTGCGTGGAAGCAGGGCGCAAGAAAAACAAGAAGTAGCTAGTAGTAGTTCTATAAGTTCTCCAACTGTAATTTACTTTATTATTATTAATATGTACTGCGTATGTAATGTAGTAATCACTAATATTAATATAAGTATCCTATAAGTGGTTTTCTCCATATAGTAGAGATTAGGAAAATATTATTCCAGAGAGTAGAAGAAATTCCACAGAGTGGGCGCGTAGGTCCCACACCTCAGTGGAAGAAACACAAAGGAAACGGTCCTTCTAAAGAACCGTTTCCTATGTTTTACCTATATATATGGACGTACAGAGCAAAACCTAACACTCGTTTCCTCACTCTGTCCCAGTATGCTAGATTTGTTCGTGGCGGCGCCTCCTGGCGTTGCGGCCATCGTCGGCACCGTGGCGGCGCCGTCTCCGCCCAGACGACGGCTATCACGGCGAGGTGTTCGCCATGTCCCCCGACACGGCGAGGTGTTCGCCATGTCCCCCGACACGGCGAGGTCTTCGCCATCTCGCCCGACACGGCGAGGTCGTCGCTCTGTCCGCTTCCTCTGCCTCCACCACTTTCGGATCTGCTAGATCAATCCAACGGTGACGTGAAGAAGGTATCAGATCCACATCCGGTAGTTCTATCTAGATCATTTCTTGATGTAGTTAACTTGCCTATTGTGCACTTGCAACTAGTTGTAGTTTAGCTTACTTGTTGATAGTAGTTCAGTTCACATCCGGTAGTTCTATCTAGATCATTTCTTGATGTAG
The DNA here is from genome assembly GCA_947311845.1 of Poa pratensis. Classification (NCBI taxonomy): domain Eukaryota; kingdom Viridiplantae; phylum Streptophyta; class Magnoliopsida; order Poales; family Poaceae; genus Poa; species Poa pratensis. The sequence continues at coordinate 117,232,341 of CAMZMU010000063.1, read as the reverse complement.
TTAACTTGCCTATTGTGCACTTGCAACTAGTTGTAGTTTAGCTAACTTGTTGAAAGTAGTTCAGTTCACATCCGTAGTTCTATCTAGATCATTTCTTGATGTAGTTAACTTGCCTATTGTGCACTTGCAACTAGTTGTAGTTTAGCTAACTTGTTGAAAGTAGTTCAGTTCACATCCGGTAGTTCTATCTAGATCATTTCTTAATGTAGTTAACTTGCCTATTGTGCACTTGCAACTAGTTGTAGTTTAGCTAACTTGTTGAAAGTAGTTCAGTTCACATCCGGTAGTTCTATCTAGATCATTTCTTGATGTAGTTAACTTGCCTATTGTGCACTTGCAACTAGTTGTAGTTTAGCTAACTTGTTGATAGTAGTTCAGTTCACAACCGGTACTTCTATCTAGATAATTTCTTGATGTAGTTAACTTGCCTATTGTGCACTTGCAACTAGTTGTAGTTTAGCTAACTTGTTGATACTAGTTCAGTTCACAGCCGGTACTAATTTCTTGATGTAATTAACTTGCCTATTGTGCATTTGCAACCGGTTGTAGTTTAGCTAACTAGTCCATGTGAAAACAGGAGTCTATTTCAGTGACACTGCATAAAAAAGTAGGAGACACAGAACAAACAATGAACACTACTCAAGACAGTAGTGTTTGTTAACTTTCCCATAATGTCCTCCAATTATATACACAGGTCAGTACACACTAAATACTACTATATACTTCATATTATTGTGTTAAATTGTTCGTTCTATCTAGTAGTGTCAGAACTAACATAAATCCTTATTTACATTTAGGGATATCAAGCTATTCCCTTTCAAACTCCACCATACATATCCACCATCGCTATTGTGACGTTTTGGTACACTGCATAAAATATTTTTTTAAGTAAGAGTGTTTTATACAGTGTCGCCGAAATGTCACATCGGTGACATATTAGATTAGATTTCGGTGACATTGCATAAAAAATCCAGAGCCGGTGGTGGCCTCCATGGAAAGGATGATCGGTGTCAGGCATCTTATGAAGTTGCTGACATCGCAATATCTTGTTGACAAGCCGTGTGTTGGCTGCTCCGGTTCATCAATAAGAGCCACCTCAAGACATAGGTAAGATATCGTTTCAGTTTGCTTAAATTCATAGTGTATTTGATTTAGCATATGTATTTAACAATTGTAACTCTATTTACCGATGTATAGGGTCCAAAGCTTCAACATCCTTCTCTCAAGAAGTTGAGATAAGAAGAGATTGCTAGAGTGACACCTGCGAGGATTGTGGACAAGGATGTAGGGAAGAAATCATAATTCTTTCCGTCCTTTGACATGATAGGCTTAGTATAGATGAAATCTGTTATCGTTTTACCTCTTATGTTTGTCACATCTTATGATGCAATTGTAAAGGTGAAATTGTGATGGAAATGTAAAGTTACATTGTGATATGAATGAAATCTGTTACCGTTTTAGTATTTGAGCTTGTGCTGTGAGATTTTAAGTATCTAGTGGCATTTGTAAACGTGGCATCCTGTAACCGAAATATGAGAAATGCTCAGTGCAAACGGGTGGATGGCAAACTCCGTATCTGATGAAGGAAAACTAAGTAAACGGAGGTCTGCGCACAACCGTTGCCAAATGGAGACCTCATCGGAAACGGTTTTTGGCCTCCGTTACCGATGAAGGCCTTCACATCAATGACAGAGGCGGGGACACGGACCCTTTCTCCGTTGCCGAAGGGGTTTTTGGCCCGTTTCCGATGTGTCGTTCTGTACTAGTGGGGATGCTTGATACGTCTCCAACGTATCTATAATTTCTTATGTTCTATGCTTGTTTTATACCAATAGCTACATGTTTTATTCACACTTCATGGCATTTTTATGCATTTCTGGGACTAACCTATTAACAAGATGCCACAGTGCCAGTTCCTGTTTTCTGCTGTTTTTTGTTTCAGAAAAGTTGTTCTGCAAATATCCTCGGAATCGGACGAAACAAATTGCCAAGTCCCTATTTTTTCCGAAACGTTCCAGAAGTCCGTAGGAGAGACGAAGGGGGGCAGCGAGGCGCCGTCCCCACCCCATGGCGTGGGTGGGCCCCCTGCCGCGCCGCCATGTGGGGAGCGGGTCCCGTGCCTCCACCGACATCGCCCCTTCGCCTATTTATTCCCCCCTGACGCGAAAACCCTAAAACACCGAGCCATTATTCCAGAAAACATCCGTTGCCGCCGGCGTCAACCCTAACTCGGGGGTTCTGAAGCTCTCCCCCGGCACCCTGCCGGAGAGGGGAATCATCACCGGAGGGCTCTACATCGCCATGCCCGCCTCCGGTGTGATTTGTGACTAGTTCATCTCTGGACTACGGATCCATACAATAGCTAGATGGTTGTCTTCTCCTTTTGTGCCATCATGTTTAGATCTTGTGAGCTGCCTATCATGATCAAGATCATCTTATTGTAATGCTACATGTTGTGTTTGCTGTGATCCGATGAGTATTGAATACTATGTCAAGTTGATTATTGATCTATTATATATATGTTGTTTATGATCTTGCATGCTCTCCGTTATTAGTGTAGGCTTTGGCCAAGTTTATGCTTGTAACTCCAAGAGCGAGTATTTATGCTAGATAGTAGGTTCATGCCTCCATTTAATCTGGGACAGTGACAGAAAGTTCTAAGGTTGTGGATGTGCTGTTGCTACTTGGGGTAAAACAGCAATGCTTTGTCTAAGGATATTAGTGTTGTTTACATTATGCACCATACTTAATGCAATTGTCTGTTGCTTGCAACTTAATACTGGAAGGGGTGCGGATGCTAACCTGAAGGTGGACTATTTAGGCACAGATGCATGCTGGATGGCGGTCTGTGTACTTTGTCGTAATGCCCAAGTAAATCTCATAGTGATCATCATGACTTGTATATGCATTGTTATGCACCTCTCTATTTTGTCAATTGCCCAGCTGTAATTTGTTTACCTAGCATGTTAGTATTTTATTATGGAGAGACATCACTAGTGAACTGTGGATCCCGTCCATTCTTTTACATCTGAAATACAATCTACTGCAATCATTGTTCTTTTACATTCGCTGCAAACAAACATCATTTTCCACACCATATGCCTAATCCTTTGTTTTCAGCAAGCCGGTGAGATTGACAACCTCACTGTTTCGTTGGGACAAAATAGTTTGATTGTGTTGTGCAGGTTCCACGTTGGCACCGGAATCTCTGGTGTTGCGCCGCACTACATTCCTCCACCAACACCTTCAGAACAACGTCGACTTCCTACTGGTTCGATAACCTTGGTTTCATACTGAGGGGAAACTTGCTGCTGCGCTCATCATACCTTCCTCATGGGGTTCCCAACGGACGTGTGACTTTACACGCAACAAGCAATCACTCTAGAAGATGTTATTAAAAAATTGGATTCTATGGAGAGAAACTTGCCAAGTTTTCTTGATAATATTAGCAAGGTTAATGAATCAATAGTAAGCATCGATAAAAGAATCACTGTTTTAGAGGCTAGTAATACTTATGATACTCAAAATCATAGAATTGGTGAGTTAGAGGAAGCTATGGAAACTTTAAGTTCGAACTTTTCTTCTCTTAAATTTAAGAGGGAGAAAGCTTTTGTGAGAAGAGAGCAAAAGTTCATTTATGTTCCCAAGATGCCTAAGCCAAAGCCTCCTAGTGCGCTTAAAATTGATAAAACCTTTATTACAATTAATGATGACTTACACATTGGAACATCTTCAGGGATACCTAAAGTACCTATTGTGACAAGTTGTGTTTTTGAGGAAGTCTTTGGTGATTTGGATGCTTCTGCACTTGGAAACACTTGATTTTCACTTTCTGCGCCTAGCTGAAAGGCGTTAAAGAAAAGCGCTTATGGGAGACAACCCATTGTTTTATTTCTGTACTTTTTCTTTTATTTGAGTCATGAGGCTTGCTTATTTCTGTAACAACTCCTTTGTATCTTTATTTTATTGCATTCTTGTGCCAAGTAAAGTCTCTAATAGAAAGTTGATGCTAGATTTGGATTTCTGCGCAGAGACGGATTTTTGCTGTCCACCGTTTTGAGATGTACGCACTCCAGAAAAATTGAAAAATTCTGAACAAATTCAAGCGTGATCCTCAGATATGTACGCAACTTTCATTAGTTTTGAGTTTTCTGATCTAAGCAACTTAAGTGCCTCGAAAAAAATTCGTCTTTACGAACTGTTTTGTTTTTGACAGATTCTGTCTTTTATTTTGCATTCTCTCTTTTACTGTGTTTGAGTGGATTTCTTTGCTCCACAAAGCATCAGTGGCTGTAGCTAATGTCCAGAACTATTGGAGATGATTGTGTCCTTACAGAACATGTGAAATTTTGATTATGCACTAAACCTCTAATGAGAATTAATTTGAGTTTGGTGTGAAGGAAGTTTTCAAGAATCAAGAGAGGAGGATGATATAATGTGATCAAGAAGAGTGAAAAGCCTAAGCTTGGGATGCCCCCGTGGGTCACCCAAGCATACTTCAAGAAGACTCAAATGTCTAAGCTTGGGGATGCCCAAGGCATCCCCTTCTTCATCAACAACTTATCAGGTCATTTCTAGTGAAACTATATTTTAATTCTTTCACATCTTATGTGCTTTACTTGGAGCATCTGTGTGCTTTTATTTTGCTTTGTTATTTTTATTTTCTGAATAAATTGGATCCTAGCATCTTGTGTGGGAGAGAGACACGCTACGCTTTTTCATATGAATACTCGTATTCTTCACTTTTATTTGTTGAGTATTCTTGACTAGCTGCTGCAATATTTTTAGCTCCTGTTTTTCATGCATCTCTTGTTCAGAGCTGTTAGTTCTTGTAGAGAAGTACTCTCTTGTTTCATTGTTAAATTATTTGGAGAGTTTTGTGTTGAAATAAGTTGATTGGTGTTTGGTTGGAAACAGAAAATGCTACATGTGGTAGATGGTATATTGAAAAGACATACTTATTATTGTAGATCATTGTCTTGGATAATTTGATGCTTTACAATTGTTTTGAGCTCTCAAGTAGATCATGTTTAAGCTCTTGCATCATGTAGTTGAAACCTATTATTGTAGAACTATCGTAGAGCTTGTTGAAATTTGGTTTGCATGTTTGGTATCTCTAAGGCCTAGATATTTTCTGGTAAAAGTGTTTGAATAACAAGGAAGACAGTGTAGAGTCTTATAATGCTTGCAATATATTTTCATGTAAGTCTTGCTGTACCAGTTGATATCCTGTGTTTGCTTCAAAGAACCTTGCTAGTCTAAACTCTGTACTGAGAGGGAATGCTTCTCGTACATCCAAATCTTGAGCCAAAACCCATGCCATTTGTGTCCACCATAACTACCTATTATGTGGTATTTCCTGCCATTTCAAGTAAATACTTCATGTGCTACCTTTAAACTATTTAAAAGCTATTATATCTTATGTGTCAATGTTTTATAGCTCATGAGGAAGTTATGTGGAGTTTTCTCTATCAACCTTGTCATTTACTCATAACAGACTTTCACCAATGGACTAGTGGCATATACATCCGCTTATCCAATAAGTTTGCAAAAAGAGCTGGAAAATGGGGTGCGCAGTCCCAATTAATCTCTACTATATAATATGCCTAGAGGTGGTGATGGTCATGGTACGTTTTTCCAATTTCCGATTTTACCCTTTATTGTTAGGCCAAGTTAGAAAATATTACACTTTTGCCACCGCTAAGTAAACTTACCTGCTCGTTGTCTTTTCCCCCGACCTCCCTTCCGCTCGATCCCCACCTCCAAAATGTCAAAAAAAAAAGAGATCCCCACCTCCAGCGCACCGCCGCTCGCCTCCAGCACGCCGCCGGACGGGACGCAGCGCCGTCTTTCACCTTCAGCGCGCCTCCGAACGGGCCGCGGCGGCCACCGGCATATCCCCTTATTCTACCAGGATCCGTTCTCTAGGGCCACGGCTGGCAACCTGCTCCGCCAGCACGCCACCCGGCCATCTGCTCCGGCGTCCCCTGCAATTCCTCCACGGTGGGCCAAAAATGGTCGCTGCCCCGCTTTCTCCCGTGTCAGATCCGAGCAACCGCGCGCAGGCCCTCCCTGCACGACCGGCGGAGCTCCTCCCCTGCCTCTCCACCGGCTAGCGCTCGGCCAGCGGAGCCACTCCCGTCCGGCTCCCGGCCTCCAGCGCCGCGAGCGGGGCGAGCTCGACGAGCAGCCCGGCCTCAAGAGCGGCGGGCAACCCGGTCTCCAGCGCCGCAAGCGCGGCCGCGGCGAGCAGCTTGTTCTCCAGGCTCGCGAGACAACAAGAGTTGTGTCCGTGGCGACGGGTCGCCATCCATCGATGGCCGAGTTGAGCTCGCTGGCGGTGCACAGGAGGCGCCCCCGCCGCCGGCTTCACCTTCCCTTGCCGCGGTCCTCCGCCGCCTTCCTATTAGCGCCTTCGCCCGTCCTCCCCGTGCGCCCAGCGGCCAGCTCCGGCGATGACCACTGTGCCTCCCGTGAGCTTGAAGATGAGCTCGCCGGCAAAGCGCAGGAGGCGTCCCCGCCGCTGGCTTCAACTTCCCAGGTCCGCGGTACGCCGCCGCCGTCCTGGCCCCGACTTCGCCCGGCCTCCCCGTGCGCCGAGCGGGAGTAAACATGGAGAGGAAGCAACTCCTCCTGTTGCTCTGCTTCCTCTGCCTCACCGTATTGCTTGTGCTTCGCAATGTGCAGGCATGGCATGTGACACCACCGTCGCCTGACAGTACACCACGCGCCGCCGCGAAGTCCAGCTCGCGTCTTCCCCGTAAGTCCGCCGCACTTCCGCCGGGGGGTCAACCTCGGGCCTCCCGTGTCCTCAACAAGTGCGACCAGCAGCAGGGCAGGTGGCGCTGATGTCTTCTGGATCTCGGTTTTGACGTGCTCTAGATGTACGATGCAATTCTCGTGAGAACTAAGATTAGATGCGTTCTGATTTTGTTATACATACGGTTGACAACAGCAACCAGTGGCTGTCAGTTCTGGTGCGAAAAGTTCTGAAGAACATGAGCTACCTTTCAACAGTACCAAATTAAGAAAAGACAGCAAGGAATTATCACGGCGTGGCTTTGGTAAAACAACAGGGCCTTTGGTTCTTTGCTACTTCTGGGGAAAACTCCTTTCTTACGGTGCTTTGGTGCAGTACGTTGTCAATATTGCAATGGTTGGGATAAAGACAATGCTCATGTTCATGGTACGTCTCAACTATTGTTCTTCCTTTTAGTTGACTTATTCCTGACAATTTGAAAGTTTAGAAGGCTGCCGAGAGTAGTTTTCACTTTGTCATATTTATTTCTGCGTTTAGACTAAATGTTGATTCAGTATTCTGATCACCAGTCTGTTTTGTCTATGTAACATGTATAGTTTTCTACAGGCGTGATGCCTTAAGATTTTTAGACTATACTCCCTTCCTTCAAACTTTTAACTTTCAACGGAAGTAGATGTGCTTAATGTCTATAAATAAGACGAATGCATCATGTGTACATTGTGGCGGTCCATATCATTTTCGAATACATAGCAAGCAACATGAATTTAAAAGAAATGTACGATTCATATAATATATGTAGTTCATTGTCGGAAAGTTCATTTTTATGAATTATTACTATTTTATTAATGTGGAATATTGTGTTCTATTTGTTTGAGAGAGAGAGGGAGTTGTTACTTACAAGATATCAATTAAATGTAAGTAAATAGGATATAGAGTGATATGTGGAGAGTCGAAGACGATAATAAGTGGAAAAAATTTAGAGCCTCCTTGGACTTGCTCTAAATATCCAAGAGCAGGGAGAGACCGAGCATGTACACACGACAACAAATGACGGTCACATTTGTTAAAGGGAGGGAGAGAAGAGCAGCATGCCCGCGTCAATTATAGAGTAATGACCAATTTATCAAATCCTCGCACCACAAGCCACCTGATATTTCGCCCGTAGCAACGCACGGGCACGTTTGCTAGTTACAACTATAACTGCTTAATTCTCTTCACATGTTTTGCCATGATTTATCAGAAGCAAATTTTCAAAGTGTTAAACATTATCAAATAGGCACTCCTCCATGGTATGTGATTGTTGGAAGGCACCCGAGGATTCGGTTAGCCATGGCTTGTGTAAGCAAAGGTTGGGAGGAGTGTCATACCAATTTATAAATATGCATGTGTAAACAAAAGAGAAGAGGGATGATCTACCCTTGGGTAGAAATAACGTCCTTCATGGGAGCCGCTCTTGAAAGTCTAGGTGACAAGGGGGATAGAGTGCCCACTGCCATTCGTTGACAACAACAAACACCTCTCAAAAACTTACTTTATGCTCTCTATATGATTTCAAAAACTTAAAAAGCTCTAGCACATGATTTAATCCCTGCTTCCCTATGCGAAGGGTCTTTCTTTTACTTTATGTTGAGTCGGTTTACCTACTTCTTTCTATCTCAGAAGCAAACACTAGTGTCAACTTTGTGTGCATCAATTCTTATATGCTTGCTTATTGCACTTGTTATATTACTTTGTGTTGACAATTATCAATGGCATATACATGTTGAAAGTTGAAAGTAATTGCTGAAACTTAAATCTTCCTATGTGTTGCTTCAATGCCTTTTACTTAGAATCTATTGCTTTATGAGTTAACTCTTATACAAAACTTTTTGATGCTTGTCTTGAAAGTACTATTTATGAAAAAAAAATCGCTTATATGATTCAGTTGTTTACTCTTTATCTATCTGTTAGCAAACTATAGACCATTGCCTTGAGTCACTTCATTCATAACATGAGCCTTGCAATATTATTTGATCAAGATTGTGTGGTAGCATGTCACCTCAGAAATTATTTTGTTGTTATCGTTTTACCTACTCGAGGACGAGTAGAACTAAGCTTGGGGATGCTTGATACGTCTCAAACGTATCTATAATTTCTGATGTTTCATGTTGATATTATGCCAATTGCTACATGTTTTATATACACTTCATAGCATTTTATGCATTTTCTGGGACTAACCTATTAACAAGATGCCACAGTGCGAGTTCCTGTTTTCTGCTGTTTTTGTATTCCAGAAAAGCTGTTCTGGAAATATTCTCGGAATTGGACGAAACAAAAGCCCAGCCTCCTATTTTCCCGACACGTACATGGAGCCAGAAGGGCAAACCCGAGAGAGGCCCATGATGACCCACAACTTTAGGGGGTGTATCGTAGTACTTTCGATAAATAAGAGTGTCGAACCCAACGAGGAGCAGAAGGTGTTGACAAGCAGTTTCGATAAAGGATTCACTGTAAATACTCAGAGACAAGTTTTTAGGGGTTTTTGATATAGCAGATAAATAAAATACAAGTAAGTAAAATGCAGTAATAATAATTGCAGCGAGTGGCCCAATCCTTTCTACAGCAAAGGACAAGCCGGTTGGTTTACTTATGATGACCAAACGTTCTTGAGGACACACGGAAATTTAGTCTAGTGCTTTCGCTTCATATAGTTGATTAATCTTCATTGTTTTGATAAGTGTTGTGTGGGTGAACCTATGCTAATGCACCGCCCTTCCTAGGACTAATACATACTTGTGATTATACCCCTTGCAAGCATCCGCAAATACAAGAAAGTAATTAAGATAAATCTAACCACATCCTTAAACTCTGAGATCCTGCTATCCCTCATGCATCGATATACCAACGGGGGTTCAGGTTGCTGTCACTCCGGCAACCCCACAATTAGCAAACGAATACACAATGCATTCCCCTAGGCCCATAAAGGTGAAGTGTCATGTAGTCGACGTTCACATGACACCACTAGAAGAATAACACCACAACTTAAATATCAAACCATTAAATATTACTCAACATAATTCACTACTAACATTTAGACTTCTCCCATGTCCTCAAGAACTAAACGAACTACTCACAAGACATCATATAGATCATGATCAGAGGTGATATAATGATGAATAACAATCTGGACATAAACCTTAATTCAACGGTTTCACTCAATAGCATCAACCACAAGGAGTAATTAACACCGGGAAAGTTTCCCCTATGAAATACACAAGATTCAACCCTAGATGTTACAGCGGAACGGAGTGGAGCGGTGGAGATGACGGTGTCGGCGGTGGAGATGATGGTGATGATGATCCCAATGAAGTCCAGCTCGATGACGATGACGATGGCGACGATTTCCCCCCTCCGGGAAGGAATTTCCCCGGCAGATTTCTCCCTGCCGGAGAGCTTTTCTCTCTCTGGTGTTTTCCGCCTCGTGGAGGCGGCGGAATATTTCCTCGACGCTCTATCAGGTCTTAGGGTTTCTGGAGATGAGTACGCGAAGGGGCACCGGCTGAGGTGGGCCAGGGCTCCCTCCCCACATGGCGGCGCGCCAGCCTAGGGGGCCGCGCCGGGGTGGGGAGGGCCCATGGTGGCCCACCTTGGCCTCCCCTTTTGCCTCCCTCCGTCATCTGACAAAATAGCAGCTTCTGTATATTTTCCTTGAATTGTTGATCTCTAGAAATATTGTATCCTGACGATGCTTTTTCCAGCAGAATCTGACTCCGGTGAATAATCCTCCAATAATCATGAAACATGCAAAATAACATAAGTATCATCTCTAAATATGAAATATATCAATGAATAATAGTAAATTATGATATAAAATAGTGATGCAAAATGGACGTATCAACTCCCCCCAAGCTTAGACCTCGCTTGTCCCCAAGCGAAAACTGAGCTCAGTAAACAGACCACATGTTTATGGAGTGAAGTGTCGATAAATAAAATACGGACAAGAAGCATCACATCTATTAACACACAAGTCATTTAGATAACAACTTCCTCTCATATAACTTAACTTGAAACAAGTAAAGGGAAATCACAAATAAAGGTGCATAGAGGAAATCATAATTGGTGATGGCAAACTTCGTTCTTGGTCAGAGAACAATTAACAGATTGTACTTATCTTTCGATCAGAGTCTTTATATTAGAGCTTATGTTGCAGAACTTGCATGCTCAACTATAACAGTCTCCTTACAGTCATTGATAACTTTCAAAGTTGTATTCATTCCGATAAAAGATTCATGCTAAACAAGGAAGGATAAAAGACATGATTGCAAGTAATAACATATAGATGATTGAATCACAACAACTCAAATGCTTGCTTGAGATAGAGGGGAATAGGTTTACTGACTCAACGTGAAAGTAAAAGATAGGCCCTTCGCAGAGGGAAGCAGGGATTAAATCATGTGCTAGAGCTTTTTATGTTTTGAAATCATGTAGAGAGTATAAAAATATATGTTTGAGCTATGTATGTCGTTGTCAACGAATCGCAGTAAAGAAAACACTATCCCCTTGTCAACCAGACTTTCAAGAGCGGCTCCCATGAAGGACGTTATTTCTACCCAAGGGTAGATCATCCCTCTTCTCTTTTGTTTACACATGCATATTTATAAATTGGTATGACACTCCTCCCAACCTTTGCTTACACAAGCCATGGCTAACCGAATCCTCGGGTGCCTTCCAACAATCACATACCATGGAGGAGTGCCTATTTGATAGTTTAACATTTGGATTTGCTTCTGATAAATCATTGGCAAGCATGTGAAGAGAATTAAAAGGTGAATAGCTTTAATTAATTCGGGGCTGGGCACCCCAATTGCCAGCTCTTTTTGCAAGTTATTAGATAAGCGATGTATATGCCACTAGTCCAAAGGTGAAAGTCTGTCTGACAAGAGTGATAGAGAAACTCTACATAACCCTCATGAGCTAATAAACAGTGACACAAAATAAGAGTAATAAGGTTTTGAATAATTTAAAGGTAGCACATGAAGTATTTACTTGGAGTGGCGCAAAATACCACATAATAGGTAGTTATGGTGGACACAAATGGCATGGGTTTTGGCTCAAGGTTTTGCATGCACGAGAAGCATTCCCTCTCAGTACAGGTTTTTGGCTAGCAAGACTGGGTAGCAAGCATAAGAGTTGAGGGATACAAACAAATATACATGTAGTAAAAACAATCATGCAATCTTCCTTGGAAGCACAAATAATTTTAACTTGAGAAACTAAGCTTATTAGCCAACAAGAAAGAAAGATAATGAAATAATATATCTACATGCACTTCCCTCTTTTCTACTTAAGCCTCAAAGTATTGTTGCTACTGACCAATGCTAAGTTTGCCAAAACCAAATAGATTACTAAATACTCCCAAAGTGATGCCAATACTAACAACAAGATCATTCAATGACAGAAATTGCAAACTAAAATAAGAAGTGCAGAAAGTAAATGATGAAACTTCTCATTAATATTCCATAACGGCAACTCACACCAAGGGATACATAGATAACCAACTAAAGGAGAGATACTTCCACACTGCAAACCATCCTATACGATAACTTCTCTACTCATGATATGACTTGATTGAAAGGTAAAAAGGTAAAAGATAATGATGTGATACCGCGACACCCCCCCCCAAGCTTGGAACAAGCCAAGGGGATGCCAATACCAATGATGAATTACTCCTTCGGTGGCGATGGTGAAACGTCCTCATCCTCAAACTTCCAAGGCAGAGGCTCTCCGTCAACAAATGATGACTTGTCTCTGGTATCCTGAAACTGGCAGCAGAGCTTATGCGTTTAAACCTGATTTCATACTCACAGTTTTGATTCTGAACATCGTAGAGTTGCGCTTGCAGTTTGTTGGTGGTCTCATGAAGTGAGAAAATGTCCTCCCAGAGCTTTGCGGTCTCCTTCTTGTGTTCAGCCTCAAGCCCAGACACCATCCTGTTAAAGATGTCCAACTCACGTTCTGCCATCTTCTTGTATGTAAAGACCTCTTGCTCCAGCTTCTCCATCCTAGCTTCCAGGCTTCCTTCTCCCTTAGGGCCTTGAACGTCTTCCACTTGCAACTCCCCATCTTTGAGCAGCAACTCCTTCGGATGCATCTTCAACTCGTTCAAGTACGGGTTGACGACGTTCACGAAGAAGCTGTCCTTGGAGGGCTCAGACGAAGACATGGTGGCTCTAGATCCACGGATGAAATCTGGCAGAAACAGATCGAAACAAAAACACGACGAAAAGACGATATACGGACCTCGGGGGATCGGGGATTATATAGCAAAAGTTTTACGACAAAAGGAAGGTACAGGAAAGAAACCTGGTCGGAGAAGGGCTCCGAGGTGCCCTCCCATATGGCGGCGCGGCCAGGGGTGGGCCCGCGCCACAGTGTGGGAGGTGCCCTCGGGCACCTTTTCCTACCCGTTTCGATCTCGTAATTTTCCATATTAAATAAAAATAACAAAAATATCTTTAGAAAGTTAAATGCGAACTTTTCCTTACCAAACTGTTACCTATTCAAAACAGACTCTGCAGTCCCATCAATTTGATTTTTAATAAAAGTTTCCGGAGTTACCACTCGAATAACATCAACATCTTCATTATAAGAATCTCCAGAAATATAATGTTTGAGTCTTTGCCCATTCACCACTTGTGTAGCATTATCTTTCAGTGAAGCAATCTTTATTGCACCTGAACGATACACCTCCACAATGACAAAAGGTCCTTCCCATTTTGAGAGTAATTTCCTGCAAAAAATCTGAGACGAGACCGATACAATAGAACTTTCTCCAACATTAAACTCTCTTTTAATAATTCTTCTATCATGCCATTTCTTAACTTTCTCCTTAAAAAGTCTAGCATTTTCATAAGCTTCACTTCTCCATTCATCTAAAGAACTTAATTGGAGTAACCTCTTCTTACCGGCAAGTTTAAAATCTTTATTAAGTTCTCTCACAGCCCAATAAGCTTTGTGCTCTAATTCTAAAGGCAAGTGACAAGCTTTTCCATAAACCATTTTATAAGGAGACATACCCATAGGATTTTTATAAGCAGTTCTATAAGCCCACAAAGCATCTTCAACTTACTAGCCCAATTTTTCTAGATTTATTAACAGTCTTTTGCAAGATAGATTTAATTTCTCTATTTGATAATTCTACTTGCCCACTAGTTTGAGGATGATAAGCTGAAGCAATTCTATGATTAACACCATATTTAGCAAGGGTCTTTCTAAAACCACCATGAATAAAATGAGAACCTCCATCAGTCATAAGATATCTAGGTACTCCAAACCTAGGGAAAATAACATCTAAAAGCATTTTTAAAGAGGTCTCACCATCAGCACTTTTTGTAGGTATGGCTTCTACCCACTTAGTAACATAATCAACAGCAACAAGTATATGAGTGTTACCTTCTGAAGAAGGGAAAGGACCCATGAAGTCGAATCCCCAACAATCAAATGGTTCAATAACAAGAGTATAATTCATAGGCATTTCATTGCGTCTAGAGATATTACCAACTCTTTGACATTCATCACAAGATAAAATAAACTTCCTTGCATCTTTAAAGAGAGTTGGCCAATAAAAACCTGATTGTAGAACTTTTGTGCAGTTCTATCTCCAGCGTGATGTCCTCCATAAGCACTACCATGACATTTTCTCAATATCTCTTGTTGTTCATATTCGGGACACATCTTCGCATAATACCATCCACTCCTTCTTTATATAAGTGTGGGTCATCCCAAAAATAATGCCTCAAGTCATAAAAGAATTTCCTTCTTTGCTGAGCTGAAAAGGTTGGAGGCAAGTACTTGGAAACAATAAAGTTAGCATAATCAGCATACCAAGGACTATCTCGCGAGCTCACCTTTATTGCAGCCAATTGTTCATTTGGAAAACTATCATTAACAGGTATGGGATCATAAGCAATATTTTCCAATCTAGACAAATTATCAGCAACAGGATTATCAGCACCTTTCCTATCTACAATATGCAAATCGAATTCTTGTAAAAGTAGCACCCATCTAATAAGCCTTGGCTTAGCGTCTTTCTTTTCCATAAGGTACTAATGCAGCATGATCAGTATGAATAGTGACTTTTGAATCAACAATATAAGGTCTAAACTTGTCACAAGCAAAAACTACAGCTAAGAACTCTTTTTCAGTAGTAGCATAATTTCTTTGAGCAGTATCAAGAGTTTACTAGCATAATGAATAACATTCAACTTTTATCTACTCGCTGTCCAAGAACAGCACCTACAGCAAAATCACTAGCATCACACATAATTTCAAAAGGTAAATTCCAATCAGGTGGTTCAACTACAGGAGCAGTAATTAAAGCCTTTTTCAAAGTTTCAAAAGCTTCCTTACAATCATCATCAAAAACAAAAGGTACATCTTTTTGAAGAAGATTAGTAAGAGGCTTTGAAATTTTAGAGAAATCTTTAATAAACCTTCTATAGAAACCAGCATGACCAAGAATACTACGAATACCTTTGACATCCCTGGGATAGGGCATTTTCTCAATTGCTTCAACTTTAGCTCTATCAACTTCAATACCTCTTTCAGAAATTTTATGTCCAGAACAATTCCTTCATTAACCATAAAGTGGCATTTCTCCCAATTAAGAACAAGGTTAGTTTCTCACATCTCTGCAAAACTTTATCAAGGTTTCGCAAAATTATCAAAAGAATTCCCATAGACGGAAAAATCGTCCATGAATACCTCTACAATCTTTTCACAAAAGCCATGAAAAATAGCAGACATGCATCTTTGAAAAGTAGCAGGAGCATTACATAAACCGAAAGGCATACGCCTATAAGCATAAGTTCCATAAGGACAAGTGAAAGTAGTTTTCTCTTGATCTTTAGCTCTAACAGCAATTTGCGAAAACCCAGAATAACCATCAAGAAAGCAAAAATGAGTATTCTTAGACAACCTTTCTAACATTTGATCAATGAAAGGTAAAGGGTAATGATCTTTCTTAGTAACTTTATTAACTTTCCGAAAATCAATGCACATTCTATATCCTACAACTACTCTTTGAGGGATGAGCTCATCATTATCATTTGGTACAACAGTAATTCCTCCTTTCTTAGGAACACAATGCACAGGACTTACCCATTTACTATCAGCAATAGGATATATAATACCAGCTTCAAGAGTTTTAATACCTCATTTCTTACCACATCCTTCATTTTAGGAATTAGACGACGTTGATGTTCAACAACAGGCTTTGCATCATCTTCCATATTGATGGCGTGTTGGCAAATAGAGGGAGAAATCCCTTTTAAATCATCAAGAGTGTATCCAATAGCTCCTCGGTGTTTCCTCAATATTTCCAATAATCTTTCTTCTTCAAAACCTGAAAGCTTAGAACTAATAATAACAGGATATGTTTTCTTATCATCAATATAAGCATATTTAAGATTATCAGGTAAAGGTTTCAAATCGAAAACAGGATCTCCTTTGGTGGTGGTGTGGTACCTAAATCTTCAACAGGTAAATTATGTTTAAGAATAGGTTGACGAAAGAAAATTTCGTCAAGCTCATTCCTCTCTTCCCTAAAGACTTCACTTTCATGATCCTCCAGGTGTTGCTGCAAAGGTCATTAGGAGCAAGAGCAATAGATGCAAGCTGTTCAACTCTAAAATCCTCATTAGGCAATTCGGTTTCATAAGGAGTTTTAGCAAATTTAGAGAAATTAAACTCATAAGATTCACCAGCAAATTTAGTCAAGATTTTCTCTTTCTTACAATCTATAATAGCACCACAAGTATTCAAGAAGGTCTACCAAAAATGATAGGACAAGTTTTACTAGCAGCAGAACCAAGTACCAAAAAGTCAGCAGGATATTTAATCTTACCACATAAAACTTCCACATCTCGAACAATACCAATAGGAGAGATAGTTTCTCTATTAGCAGCCGAATAACCACATCAATCTCTTCAAGTTCACAAGAACCAATTTCATGCATATTTCCCTGTAAAGCTCATAAGGAATAGCACTGGAACTTGCACCAATATCACATAAACCATAATAGCAATGATCACCTATTCTAACAGAAAGCACAGGAACACTAGCTTTCCTAGATTTACTAGGATGTGAAACAATATTAGAAGCATCTTCACAGAAGATGATGTGCCCATCTTCTACACTTTCAGTTACAAGGTCTTTAATTATCCACAGCAGGTTCAACAGTTATTTGCTCATCAGGTTCTATAGGTTTCTTTGCACTTTTGTTAACCACACTAGTTATAACAGAATGTTCCTTCACTTTAGCAGGAAAAGGAATTTTTTCAATATAAGCTTCAGGAAGGATGTGATCAACAGTATTAACTTCAATACTTTACCTATAGGCAAATCAGTTTTATCTTTATAAGGTTCATGATATTTATTAAAACTCTTCTTAGGCAATTCGAAATGAGAGGCAAAAGCTTTATAAAAATTTGCAACAACTTGAGAGTCAAGACCATAAGCAGCACTCATATTTCGAAATTTATCAGTATCCATAAAAGTTTTAATGCATTCATAATCATATTTATACCTGACTCTCTACCTTTGTCGTTCTCCCATCCTTCAGTGTTCTCCTGAATCCGTCAAGAAGGTCCCATTTAAACTCTTCTTTGTTGCGTGTGAATGATCCAGAACAAGAGTATCCAGCAAGGTTTTATCTTGAAAAGAGAGCCTTGCATAGAAATTATCAATAATGACATTACCAGGAAGCTCATGAATGGGGCATTTGAGCATTAATGACTTCAATCTCCCCCACGCTTGGGCAATACTCTCTCCATCATGAGGCCAGAAGTTATATATGCGATTTCGATCTTTGTGAATTTCACTTGGAGGATAGAATTTAGAATAAAATAGAGGCATAATTTCCTTCCAACCAAGAGAACGCCCATTCTTCAGCAGTTTATACCAATGTGCCGCTTTACCAGACAGCGACAAAGAGAATAGTTTCTTCTTAACTTCATCCATAGAAATACCTGCACACTTGAACAACTCGCATAATTCATGTAAAAACAACAAATGATCTCCAGGATGGACAGTTCCATCCCCTCATAGCGGTTATTCGTAACACGTTCAATAATTTTCATAGGTATTTTATATGGAATTACCTGCTCAGCTGGCGCCTCATCTACTACCTTTGCAGTAGTAGTAGATTTTCCAAATAGGAATTCAAGAGAAGACCTCTCCATAATGAAATATAGCAGCAGGCAGAAATAAAAACAGCACGTACAGTAGATGTTTCCTTACCAATTCCACTTACCAATAGCGCTTCACTCCCCGGCAACGGCGCCAGAAAATAGTCTTGATGACCCACAAGTATAGGGGGTGTATCGTAGTACTTTCGATAAATAAGAGTGTCGAACCCAACGAGGAGCAGAAGGTGTTGACAAGCAGTTTCGATGAAGGATTCACTGTAAATACTCACAGACAAGTTTTTAGGGGTTTTTGATATAGCAGATAAATAAAATACAAGTAAGTAAAATGCAGTAATAATAATTGCAGCGAGTGGCCCAATCCTTTCTACAGCAAAGGACAAGCCGGTTGGTTTACTTATGATGACCAAACGTTCTTGAGGACACACGGGAATTTAGTCTAGTGCTTTCGCTTCATATAGTTGATTAATCTTCATTGTTTTGATAAGTGTTGTGTGGGTGAACCTATGCTAATGCACCGCCCTTCCTAGGACTAATACATACTTGTGATTATACCCCTTGCAAGCATCCGCAAATACAAGAAAGTAATTAAGATAAATCTAACCACAGCCTTAAACTCTGAGATCCTGCTATCCCTCATGCATCGATATACCAACGGGGGTTCAGGTTGCTGTCACTCCGGCAACCCCACAATTAGCAAACGAATACACAATGCATTCCCCTAGGCCCATAAAGGTGAAGTGTCATGTAGTCGACGTTCACATGACACCACTAGAAGAATAACACCACAACTTAAATATCAAACCATTAAATATTACTCAACATAATTCACTACTAACATTTAGACTTCTCCCATGTCCTCAAGAACTAAACGAACTACTCACAAGACATCATATAGATCATGATCAGAGGTGATATAATGATGAATAACAATCTGGACATAAACCTTAATTCAACGGTTTCACTCAATAGCATCAACCACAAGGAGTAATTAACACCGGGAAAGTTTCCCCTATGAAATACACAAGATTCAACCCTAGATGTTACAGCGGAACGGAGTGGAGCGGTGGAGATGACGGTGTCGGCGGTGGAGATGATGGTGATGATGATCCCAATGAAGTCCAGCTCGATGACGGTGACGATGGCGATGATTTCCCCCCTCCGGGAAGGAATTTCCCCGGCAGATTTTCCCTGCCGGAGAGCTTTTCTCTCTCTGGTGTTTTCCGCCTCGTGGAGGCGGCGGAATATTTCTCGATGCTCTATCAGGTCTTAGGGTTTCTGGAGGATGAAGTACGCGAAGGGGCACCGGCTGAGGTGGGCCAGGGCTCCTCCCCACATGGCGGCGCGCCAGCCTAGGGGGCCACGCCATGGGGTGGGGAGGGCCCATGGTGGCCCACCTTGGCCTCCCCTTTTGGCTCCCTCCATCATCTGACAAAATAGCAGCTTCTGTATATTTTCCTTGAATTGTTGATCTCCAGAAATATTGTATCCTGACGATGTTTTTTCCAGCAGAATCCTGACTCCGGTGAATAATCCTCCAATAATCATGAAACATGCAAAATAGGTAAAACATAAGTATCATCTCTAAATATGAAATATATCAATGAATAACAGTAAATTATGATATAAAATAGTGATGCAAAATGGACGTATCAGCCCACGGCCTCCTCACCATGCCGTCGCGCAGCCTGGAGGGGGGCGGCGCCGTGATGTGGTGAGGCCGACTCGGCCACCCCCTCGCGCCGCCCTTTCGCCTATATAATCCTCCTGCCTCGAAAACCCTAAAACAATCGACGATTTCTCCAGAAGAGTTCCGTAGCTCCGCCGCCACCAAAAACCCTAATTCGGGGGACAGAAGTCTCTGTTTCGGCACCCTGTCAGGACGGGGAATTGCCCCCGGAGCCATCTCCATCGACTCCACCGCCATCTTCATCGCCGTTGCTGCCTCCCATGATGAGGAGGGAGTAGTTCTCCCCCGAGGCTGAGGGCTCTACCGGTAGCTATGTGGTTTACCTCTCTCTCCCGTGGTGTGATCTTTATGTGATCATGAGCATTGCTAGTATCGCTGAATTCACATGTAATGTTTATGCTACTCAAGTGATTTTATCTAGTTTCCAGAGTCATTGTGACAACACAGTATCAAGGTGACAGTGTGGGTACTTGTGTGTGACTCTATGAATAATTTAGATATTATCATGGCTTATTCTTTGTGGAATTGTGGTGTTTGTTTACTCAGACTTTGAGGTGTGCTTTTGTAGCCCTACGCATATTACTCTTGTTTCACCAAGAAGGAGAATAATCCCGAGTAGCACTTACTTGCGTTCAGTTGTGCTAAAATGTTGAGAGATACCACTAGTGAAAGTATGATCCCTAGGACTTGTTTCTAAGCATTGAAACACCGTTTACAACAAGTTCTGCTACATGTTTGCTTGCTGCCATTTTTATTTCAGATTGCTATTACTACTTATAATCATCCATATTACTTGTATTTCACTATCTCTTCGCCGAACTAGTGCACCTATACATGTGACAAGTGTATTAGGTGTGTTGGGGACACAAGAGACTTCTTGTATCTTAATTGCAGGGTTGCTTGAGAGGGATATCTTTGACCTCTACCTCCCAGAGTTCGATAAACCTTGGGTGATTCACTTAAGGGAAACTTGCTGCTGTTCTACAAACCTCTGCTCTTGGAGGCCCAACACTGTCTACAGGAATAGAAGCGTGCGTAGACATCAATGATGCATGGCTTAGATTAGCGGCCCAGGCATCTCTCTAACCATTTATACAAACTCATTTAAACTTGCTTTGTCTCCACATTTATTTCACCCATGATAAGCATCCATAAACAAAAGTACATGATATCAACTAAATAAAATGAAGAGCATGTTGAAAGCTTGCCATGTCAAAACACATATGAGCTAACTCCCAACCCAAAACTATTGTCAAGCCCACAATATCATAATTTTAATCACAATGGGTCATGATTATTTACTGCAATAAAAGTAAAGTGTGCATCAAGTTCGTGAGAGCTCTATAACCAACTTTTCCCATAACAATCAACAACATTAGCATTTTCATTCAGAGGTATAGATAACACAAATATCATGATAAACATACTCGGAATAGCATAAATCTAATAGGTAGATATGGTGGACTCACTAGAAAAACTTTGGTTGAAGGTGTTGGAAACAAGTTTTTACTTGTTGGAATTTTTGGGCTAGCAAGACGGAGAAAGTTGACCATCTAAATGAATGCTTGAGTGTCCATAGAACTAACTAATCCATGTTAAACAAAGTAAAATAACATTCAGCATCAAAACATGAATAAAGATAGCTCTTGATAAAGCACTTGCAAATTATTACCATTAACAATCTCATGAATCATGCAACTATATGTATCATTTAAAATCAACTAACACATCCCTTTTCCCAATCTTATAATAGCACCAACATATTTCTACCCATATTTCTAGTAGGTATTTCATATATAAATGATAGTGTGGTGGTCTCACAAAATAAAAAAAATCAAACCAAACAAACAAACAAAAGGACGCTCCAAGTTTATGCGATAAAGTGTTTCGATCGAAAAACAGAAGTTAGACGTGTGCAAACCGAGAGTGTGTAGGTCCAGTGGGGTTGTCTTCACATCCCCAAGCTTATGGTCTTCACCATCCTTGGATAGCTCTTGGTGCATCTCCTCCAATCCCTGTGAAAAAAACTTCAAAACACCGTTTCTCCATTTCTTTTCTGTGGGGTTCATTAGTAGTGATAAACAAATAGATTTCCTGCTGCATATAATCCTTGAACAAAAATTCATAAGAATGTACAGAAAGTGTATAGTGTTGTATGCCTACTCATAAACTCAATTGGACAAAAAGATTCGAGTTAAAAGTTCAAAGCATGCATCAAACAAAATGGGACAGAATCTGTCCAGAAAAACAGCAGCAGCAAAACGTATTTTTCTACCCTACTAAAATTTGTCAAAAAAATCCTAAACAATTCATGCATACAGAGGATGAAAAGTTGCAACTACAGTTCAAATATGAGCTTATTTGGAGTTAAAGAATAAGAATTAAAAATCATACCGTGCACAGATTCGTGCAGGAATAAAATCTTCGAACGCTATAAGCAACTTTTTAAAACAAAAATGAGTAAAACTTGGCACTTTATTAAAAATTCCAGAAACTAAACTAAAAATAAACTCTCTTGTTACAGCAAGAAGACACAAAGAAAATCACACATAAAAATAACCGGGTTGCCTCCCGCAAAACGCTTTCTTTATAGCCATATAGCTAGGCTTCTTACTTGATGTTTATTGTAGATGAAGCTCATAAGGGAGCTTGAACTTTGATGTGCCCCTATTCCTTGGAAAGTATTCATCAATAATACCAGGGTCCCATGGTGCTCTCAAACCTATCAAAATAATAGTCAAGTTGAACCCTAGTAGAGAGAAAAACAAAACACAAAAGTAATAACAACGAAGTCTAACTTTCTTTCTATGCATTGGCATTTTGTATATGAATGAATCAAAACAAATAGAAGTTTTCCAATGCATATTCACAATAGTTACTTGCAGCCTATAATTATTAGTACCATACAGAGGGTTCTTATCACCTACTTTTTCATAATAGTTGCAAGTAGTAGAAGCAAATTCAACCATATAACCACAAGAATCATTCAACTTAGATAATTTAGGCAAATAAAGAGGATCATTAAATTTATTTTGGAATTCATTAGCATGCTTCCCTCTTTCAAAATAGTTATTAAGATCAATATCAAGTTTAGTATCATGGTTGCAACAAAGATTTTGAACTAAAGATAATTGCAAACCACATAAGTATTTCTCAACATAAGCAAATTTCTCCTCTATGGTGTAATTAGGAGAATTCAGGAACAAAGTAGGACTCTCATTAGTAAGAGCACTATCATAAACAACAATTATATAATTTTTATCCTCACATAAAGTAGTAACAGCTAAACATGGAGGATTATCAATAAGCATAAGACCATCATCTGAAGCATTATCATATAGCATGTCTAAACCATACTCCTCATCATCATCAATAAGTTCATTAGTTTCATCATAATAGCATGGATTATCATAAGCTTCTTAGTAGTAAAATATTTAAGAAAAAACTTCCTCAAAATACTCCATTCACTTTTCACTTCTTCATCCAAAGACTTGTACCAATCACGAGCATTACCAGATAAAGACAAATATAATAGTTTCCTTTTTACCTGATCCTCAGAGATACCATGAAGCCTAAATAAACACATATTTCTTCAATTGTCTCTATGTGTTCACGTGCAGACTTAGTTCCATCCCTGTAAATGGATTTTTCATAACTCTGTTAACATGACCAAGGGGAATTTTATATCCCACTTTAGGTACCTCAGACACAGTAGTTTCAACCACTTTAGGAATAGTGGCATAAGAACTTTCATATAAAGCAAGGTGCAGCGATGCACGATTCATAAAAACCATAGTAAAAGTATCAATATTTTTTATGTATTTTATGTTTTTAATGAGAACTGAAAATAAAACTAATGAGAACCTCACTACCAAACAAGTTTAAAGGAACCTCCCCAAGCTTAGATGTTTGCAAGATATAAAGCAAAAATAAATCTAAAGTCTAGTGCACACAAGAATAGAAACTTATGCGCTACGCTCCCCGGTAACGGCGCCAGAAAAGTACTTGATTACCCCCAAGAGCAGGGGATCACTGTAGCACCTCTCAATGTGGAAGTAAGGTATCAATCCGCGGGAGCAAGAAGGAAAAGTTATCTATTCCCTACAACTAAAGTGTCACAAGTTTTAGTTGATTATGCACTAAACAAGTTTAAAGAACAAGGTGGTTGATTTAATGGATGGAAGTTTAACGTAACAAAGCAAGAATGTAAAAGTGTCCCAATCCTCTTCAATGCAAGAGGACAAGTTCACTTAATCCTCTCTCTCATCTACAGTGATTATCATGTTATAGATAAAGTACACACAATTCTCATGTTTTGATGGTGACTTTTATAATGGATATATGTCCTAAAACACATAGTTGAAATAAGTACTCATTTGTGTTGCTAGGTCACCCTCGTAAGGCTAGCATGGTTGCTGTCACTCCCACATCATACTCTTCCTTTTTACCCCTAGATAAAGGATGTTGGGCGGTAGTGTGTCACTCAATACCTATGTCGTGTCACATCGGCCATCCCGTACCTACATACATCATACTTCTTAATGAACAATATTCTAAACACTAGTGCAATGATTCATATTTCGTGTGTGTGACCACATCTCTCTTATCTATCTACACTTGGTGGTGTCAATCACCTCATGACAAGGATAAACAAGGCATTATGAATAAATCAAACCATCACATGCATCATAGAATATCTCCAAAGTATGACAAGTCATAAAAGTCCAACACAACGGTAAATGCATAACAAATCATCTCATACCACAATATCCACCATAGGAATTACATAGATGACCGTAATCATGTTCAGCAGCTCATACGGTACTAATTAGTGAAGCTCAAAGAGAGGAGAGATACATAAGTTACCACCACAAACCCAAGTCCAGGGGGTGGACTACTCCCCCTTCATCATGGAGACGGTGGAGAAGTCGTTGGAGAAGATGGAGACCACCCCGGCAGCGTCCCGCCGGAGTTTTCCCCCTCCAATCTGCAGCTCCAGGTCTTTGTTTCGGTGTTTCTGTGTTTCGGCGGCGCTCCCTCCAGAGAACGTCAGGGGACTATTTTTATAGGTGTTTTTAGGTCACGACTAGGTCGGTGGAGAAAATATCGACGGCAGCGGAGCTCCAATGCTCAAAAGGAGGGGTCCCACGCGGCCAAGTACATGGGCCGCGTGAGCCCACCTTGGCCCTCGGGTCTCCGCTTGTTTGCTTCCTTCGCCCCCCAAGTCTTCTTCCTTCCAAATATTGACGCCCGTAAATTTGCAGGTCATTTGGACGTCGTTTGGGTCCCTGAAACATTAAAATAAAGAAATAGGGTTTTCTGCTTGCGCAGGGTTAATTCCATAAAAATAGGAAATAAATATAATATTCCCAAAAATCATTATAAAACATTGTTATAATCCTTATATCATGCAAATATGATTGTAATACAAGTAATATAGTGCAGTCATGTATGCATTTTACATGCATCAGGTGGTAACTTGATCTAATCTCTCTATGTATGATCATTGTTGAAGTCCATATGATGTGCCTTGCATAAGTATGGATCTATCTATATAATTCCTATGGTGGATATTGTGGTATGAGATGATATTTGTTATGCATTTACCGTTGTGTTGGGGTTTTTATGACTTGTCATACTTTGGAGATATTCTATGATGCATGTGATGGTTTGATTTATGCATAATGCCTTGTTTATCCATGTCATGAGGTGATTGACACCACCAAGTGTAGATAGATGAGAGAGACGTGGTCATGCACACGACATATGAATCATTGCACTAGTGTTTAGAATATTGTCCATTAAGAAGTATGATGTATGTGGGTACAAGATGGCCGATGTGACATAGGCATAGGTATTGAGTGACACAGTACCGCCCAACATCCTTTATCCGGGGGTAAAAAGGAACAAGTATGATGTGGGAGTGACAGCAAACCACGCTAGCCTTACGAGGGTAACCTAGCAACACAAATGATTATTTTCTTTCAACTATGTGTTTTAGGACATGTAGCCGTCATAGAAGTTACCATTAAAGCATGACAATTGTGTGTACTTTCTATCTATAACATGATAATCACCATAGATAGGAGAGATAGGATTGAGTGAACCCATGAACCCATGTCCATTGTTCCTATAAGAGAAAACCTTTGTCTTGTCCTCTTGCATTGAAGAGGATTGGGACACTTTTACATTCTTGTTTTGTTACATTAAACTTCCATCCATTAAATCAACCATCTTGTTCTTTAAACTTGTTTAGTGCATAATCAACTAAAACTTGTGACACTTTAGTTGTAGGGAATAGATAACTTTTCTTTCTTGCTCCTGCGAATCGATACCCTACTTCCACATTAAAAGGTGCTATAGTGATCCCCTGCTCTTGGGGGTTATCAGCGGCTCAATCTGATGCTACCGTCCACTGGAAACAGTACGGCCGATGTCGATCTTAGTTGTGGATCTTGTCGATTTCCACCAGATTCTCAAATTAGGTCCGAGAATTGATTAGAGGAGAGGACGGTATACTTCGTACACGAGGAACTGAATGAGGTCTCACTGTGGATGATGGAATCATCTACGATCTGCCGTTGATACTGCCTTCCCCAGCCTACTTGAGCTCACCCTCGGCTGCGCCATCTTCAAACAGTGAGCATACAAGGATCGATAGCAGCGAGCGATATGTACATGAGAATCAGGAGAGGGACGAAGGTTTTCAGACGCTGGGCGCGGCCGCCGGTGTCAAGCACCCCACACGGTGATCCGTTGCATCATGGTCTTGAACTCGCCGAAATCGACCTGGCCGTCGCGGTCGCGGTCGACATTGCAGATCATCTCTTGCACGCTCGCCAGGCTCCACGCCTCCGCTAGGCCCAGGTTCTTGAGCACGGTCTGCAGCTCGACGCCGGAGATGTAGTCGTCGCTGTTCTCGTCGAACACCCGGAACGCCTCCTTCATCTCCTCGTCCTCGCCTTCCTTCTCCAGCTCCAGCTCCTCCTCGACGATGGGCCCGAAGAGCGCATCGTCGAGAGCGCGGTGGAGGCTCGCGGAGAGGTGCAGCGGAGGCTCGCCGGCGTCAAGGCCCGAGAAGAGCAGATGAGAGGTGGGGCCCGCGCTGCAATGTTATTTTTTGACCAACGCCATGTCATTGCCACGTCATCCATCGAAACCGCCCAAATCGAGCAAAACCACTCTAGGGTGTGATTTATCCGGTTTGTGACATTTCAGGGTACAAATTATCCGGTTTTGAAGATTGGGGTGAAAGGTATCCCAAGAGTGAGATTTCAGGGTGATATTTATACTTTTCCAACAACCATCAAATTGACCGTAGGCCCAAACATCACGAACTGGGCCCAAACTGAGAGATTCTCACGTTCCACACGTTGCGGCTCGGGAGAAGACACGACAGAGCTCTACGGCGAAACAGAGGGGACGAGAGAGAGAGAGTCTGCGAGTGGAAGCCAGGATGAGGCGCGGCGGCGGAGGGATGATGGACGACGACGGCCAGGTCGAGCACGCGCAGATCCCCAACAGCTTCGGCCACGAGCTCCGCGCCTGCCTCCGCTGCCGCCTCGTCAAGACCTACGACCAGGTAACCAACCCGCCGCCGCCGCCGCCGCCGCCGCGTTCCCCTCCATCTAGTCCTCCTAGGGTTTTGCCAGCCCCACCCTGTTGGTCAAGCGATTCCGTATTCTTCGTGACGGGGGAGATCTAGGTGTCGAATTAGGGTGCCTGATTTCTTCGGGGAGCGAGTTTAGTCTGGATTCCGACCCCGTACTTGGCTTTCGTGTAGATTCTGCAGTGTGGAATTTGTGCGATTTTTGTGGCACGAAAACTCTACTGAGCTTTGCTTATATTTATGTCTCCTGCATCTGATTGTTGTATGGGCCGTGCAGTTCAGGGAGAATGGCTGCGAGAACTGCCCTTTCCTGGATATGGACAAGGATCGCGACAACGTCGTAAGCTGCACCACCGCCAACTTCACTGGGTAATTCCATTCTACACTCCATTCATGTAGGTCTAATGGCTAGTGGTGCTTTCAGAGGTTTTCTCTGACCACATTTTTCGAATTACTTTATGATAAAAACATATCTTGTGTTTTAACCTGCTGCGAATGGACCGATATACAAATACGAGGAAGAAATAGTTGTGGTTTTTCTCTAACTTGTCTTCTACCCCTCGTGTTGGTTTTTCAATTCTTTGGGGTGAGTTTGGTGAATAGTTCTTAAGACATTTTTCCATTGAAAAAACACATAGCTTATATATTTATGTGTCTAACTCGTGGGTACATAAAGTGAAAAGTTAAAACCGTCATTTACTCCCTATAAAAATGTGCTGCTGCTAAAACATCCTATGTCCCCAGATATTATTATGCAGTCATGTGCCTACTTTTGATTTTATTGCACACATCGTGGCTTGCAGAATAATATCGCTGATGGATCCCAATAGGAGCTGGGCTGCTCGTTGGTTGAGAATTGGTGAGTGTGTGGTTAAATAGTTATGACATGGCCTATACTTATCTTTCTCTTCAAGTTACTTTTCTTTTCAGTTTGGTTTACTGTAGAACCCCCACCTTTTAACAAAGGTTGGGATTCCCCGTGTAACGTGCTAGTCCCTGGATCGACTTGCTAGCACACACAGTTTGAGATGCAATACCATAACATTGTATCAAAGTATATTACACGATGATCCAGAATTTAAAAGATTCGATACAAGGTGCATAGCCGAAGGCTAGCTCAAACCAAAGTAAACACACAGCGGAAAACAAATGATACAGTGAGCCCATCATCTTCATGTGCCACAGGCAAGCATGTTGGTTGTAGACTCGAAACCCTGTCGTAACCTCACTCATCGTCTGACGGACCTGTAACGGTGAGTTACAGCCCAACTATATGGGTCAGCACAATTGAATTGTGATGGCAAGATGACATTTATGTGGATATAAATGGCAACCTATCTTCTACATGAATATTTGGCTAAGTGGAGTTTGAGTCTGGTTTGCATAAAGCCAGTTTCATCCTATCATTTGTAAAACAATTTTTATCTTAGACAAAGAGTACCACTGATAGACATCAGTGAACACCTTTGACAACTACTCACAACAAGCACCACCGATAGACATCAGTGAGCTCCCAAACCCTTGTTCACCCTCAAATTTTAATTTAGAAATTGGGATGAGGAGATCTTCAACAGCTTCCCGGTCTAGTTGCTCAAAATTGTCCATAACCGGGGACACGGCTAAGTATACTTAGTTTTAACTCTCGAGAGGGTGTGCACTTTCACCACAAGACCCAATCATTCCATCCTCCATTGCAACCATTTATGCAATGGAAGAGAGAAGACCAGGACGAGACTTTTCAGGAGCAATTGCCCTTACCTCGGACCCACTCCAACCTACACTCACTACATCTGCTGGTCACGAGGAATTCGGGTTCTCACAACCTACTCCGTCAAGACAGAGCCCATATAACATGTGGCTGCACTAGAAGCTACTGAACAAGGAGAGTCTACAATCTCTTTAAGCCTGGGTGACTTTCCACAAGTGTGCACTTCCACCAAGGGCAAATTACCATAGACATGAACCATAGACATGGACCCCCTGAGTAGTCACCCACCATGGTTCTCCAACCAGCACCCAGGTAGTTCATTGATTAGTTATTAGTTTCCATCACTATCAAACTAATCAAAACATTTTTCATAGCATGACTATACTAAGTTCCATACTACAAAGTTCTGGGTGGGGGATGGCTACACACTAATAGGAGCATAGCATAGTATAATATTCAGTAACAAGCCTATCATGCATACTACTGAAAACACTAAGTGCATAGTAGTAAAAGTAGTAGGACTTTTATGGTGTCACTTGCCTTGGCCAACTGAAGAGTTGAAGTTACACTCTTCACAACACGTGAGACACTCCGCACAATCTAAAAGATAACAAACATACCACAATTCAATACACTTGCACATTACAAAAACAATGCTATGCATGCATGGATGCAAACAACATTATTAAAGTAGTATACTTTATTAGTTCTCTGGTTTCTAAATGATGCATGTTGAAATGAGCAAAGTTCAATGCATAGTTATTATTTGAAAACATTTTTCAAACACTAGAGTATTTACAAGTAAATTTGATACCTTTGAACTTTTATTAATTGATAAAATAGCGTGTTAGGCTCTCTGGACAGAGGAGTTAATTTTTGACATTTATCAAAAAGATTCATCTCAAAATAATTTTTAAAACTCAAGTTTTGATTTAAATGGCCGAAATGTCCTTCTGCAAATTGATCATTTTAAATAGATGCAAAATGGAAAACTAATGATTCTAGATTAAACTACAAGTTCATAGCTTTCCAACGGTATAAAGTTTGTTAAATTTGGATGTGCGGTTTGAAAGTTACGAATTTTTGAAGTTTGGTTTGATTTCTGTCTATTTAAACAAATTCCAGAAAACCGGATTAACTTCGGCCGTCCGATCTAACTTAAACGGATGCGCCAGATCCACCCGTACCGGTTCGCGATCTAAACAGACGAGAGCCGTCCGATCGGGATCTAACGGTCCTGGTCCGCTTGACCTAGAATGGGCAGCGCGTTGCGCCGGCGCGGCTCCGGCGACGGCGGCGCCATTGCCGGCGTGCATGGACGCGACGGGGGAGAGGGCCAGGGGATGCTGCGGACTCACCAGAAGACGGAGGAGCTCGAGACGGGGTCGATGGCGTGGTCGGGAAGCTCCGGGGCGTCGGTGGATCCTTGCCGGAGTAGGGCTGGCGGACGGTGGCGTCGGTCGAGGAAGCTCCGCTCGATCTAGTGCACGGCAGGGGACGGAAAACAGGTCAGGGAGGTGCGCGAAGGGGCGGCGAAGTCGAGGGAATGGACGAGAGGGGGCGGGCGGTCTGCGCTCACCGGAATCAGTGAAGGACGGCGGCAGCCGTGGCGGTCTCCGGCATCGAATTCCAGCGGCCTGGGGGCGGTGTGGTGTGCGTGGGTTGGGGAAGATGGAGAGGAGGGGATGGGGTTTTAAAGGCGCGGGTCTGCGCGCCGTTGCGAGCTTCGGGGAGTGGGGAGCGTGGGCGAGGTGGAGGCGTCCGTGCGCGTCGTGGGCGCTGCGGCGGTTTCGGCCGGAGGTTGGGGAAGGGCGCGCTGACGGGTGGGGCCCGCATGGCAGTGAGTGGAGGGAAGGCTGCGGGCTGGGCTGGTACGTGCTGCACGAGCGGCAGAAAAATGCTGGGCCGGCTCGGCTGGCCCGGCTAACCCTTTTTTTTTGTTCTTTTCTTTTCTCTTTTCTGTTTTCAGTTCTTGGTTCAATTATTTTCAGAAATTTATTTTAAAATATGTTTTGGAAAGCTTGTGCAAAACAGAACCTAATGGTAGTCCTTTCGATACAAAATAATTTGATAAAACTTAAAATACCCTTTTGTGAAAATTTAAAATAAAAGATAAATAGGTTCATTTGTTGAGTTTATAATTTATAAGATTTAAATGGAATGCAGATGAGATGATGAATGTATGCATGCTTTTGGAATTTGAAAATTGGGATGTTACAAATCTAACCCCCTTAAGATGAATCTCGCCCTCGAGATTCGGATGGGATAGCAAAGAGGTGTGGGTGGTCTTCACGAAGATCTTCTTCTCTTTCCCAAGTGGCTTCTTCTTCGGTGTGGTGATTCCACTGAACTTTGCAGCAGGATTGTCTTGGTACGAGTAAGTCTTTCTGTTGTTTCTAAGATCTTGATAGGTTTTTCTTCGTAAGTGAGATCACTCTCGAGTTGAACTTCCTCTAAAGGTATTGTATCCTTCAAAGGAGTCTCTGCCATTTCTGGGTGGCACTTCTTCAACTGACTCACGTGAAACACCTTGTGTACTGCTGAAAGTACTTCTGGAAGTTCTAGTTCATATGCTACTTCTCCCTTACGAGAGAGAATTTTGTATGGTCCAATAAATCGCGGTGCTAACTTTCCTTTGATTCCGAACCGCTTCACGCCACGTAGTGGGGAAACTCTAAGATAAGCTCTATCTCCGATCTCATACGTAACTTCCCTACGCTTAGAATCTGCGTAGCTCTTCTGCCTAGACTGAGCTATCTTTAGTCTATCCTTAATCAATCTGACTTTCTCTTCGGCCTCTTGAATGATGTCTGGTCCAAACAAACTGCGCTCTCCAACACCGCTCCATAACAATGGGGTGGTGCATTTCCTCCATACAAGGCCTCAAATGGTGCCATCTCAATGCTGGCCTGGTAACTATTGTTATATGAAAACTCGGCATATGGTAGATTATCATCCCAACTAGACCCATAATCTAACGCACATGCTCTTAGCATATCCTCTAGGATTTGGTTCACCCTTTCTGTTTGTCCATCAGTTTGTGGGTGGAAGGCAGTGCTGAATTCTAGCCTTGTCCCTAGGGACTCATGTAGTTGCTTCCAAAAATGTGATGTGAATTGTGTTCCTCTGTCGGAAACAATGCTCTTCGGCACACCGTGCAGACACACAATCCTATTGATGTACAACTTTGCAAGCTTAGCACTGGTGTAAGTGGTCTTTACGGGAATAAAGTGAGCCACCTTGGTCAAACGATCCACTACTACCCATATAGAATCATATCCGGACTTGGTTCTGGGTAAACCTGTGATGAAGTCCATGCCTATCTTATCCCACTTCCATTCAGGCACAGGCAAGGGTTGTAGTAGTCCGGCTGGTTTCTGATGTTCTGCTTTAACTTTATTACACACGTCGCATAATGCAATGTGCTTAGCTATGTCTTTCTTCAGATTACTCCACCAAAATCTACCCTTTATATCCATGTACATCTTTGTGTTGCCAGGGTGGATAGAGTATGGTGAATCATGAGCCTCTTGCAGAATTAGGCTCCTAAGCTCGCGTCACAGGGTACACAAATACGATTTTCGAACCATAGGGTTCCTTGTTCATCCTTGCGGAAACCCTTTGCTTTATCTTTGCTCATGTTAACTCTGATTTCTTCCATCTCCTTGTCGGTCTTTTGTGCTTCTCTGATCCTATCCATCAATGTGGGCTGAACTTCTAGTGATGCCACATATCCTTCTGACACTACTTCCAATCTTAGCTCCTTAAACTGTTCACACAAGTCCTCGGGTAATTCTCCCGCCGTGAGGCCATTTACATAAACCTTACGACTTAAGGCGTCGGCCACTACATTAGCCTTGCCAGGGTGGTACTGTAGACTTAGGTCATAATCCTTGATTATTCTAACCACCTTCTCTGTCTCAAGTTCAGCTCCTTCTGAGTGAAAATATACTTCAAACTCTTGTGGTCAGTGAATACTTCACAACGCTTTCCCATCAGGTAATGCCTCCAAGTCTTCAATGCATGCACCACTGCTGCCAACTCAAGATCATGTGTGGGATAATTGCCCTCATGCTTCTTGAGTTGCCTCGAGGCATAAGATACTACTTTGCCTGTCTGCATCAAGACGCATCCTAAACCTTGGCGAGAGGCATCACAGTAAACCTGGAAATCTTCTCCAGATCAGGTAGGCATAGGACTGGGGCTGACACTAATCGTTTCTTCAACTCTTGGAAGCTAGCTTCACAAGCTTCTGTCCATTCAAACTTCTTCCCTTTCTTTAGCAATTCTGTCATGGGTTTAGCTATCTTGGAGAAGTTCTCAATGAATCTCCGATAGTACCCTGCCAAACCTAAGAAACTGCGTATCTCTGCTACTGTCTTGGGAGACAACCATTCCATTACTGCTGCGACCTTTGCAGGGTCAACTGCAATCCCTTCTCTTGATACTATATGTCCCAAGAATCCAACCTCTTGTAGCCAAAATTCACACTTGCTGAATTTGGCATATAACTTATGCTCTCTGAGCTTCTCCATGACTAGACGTAGGTGTTCTTCATGTTCTTCCTTGTTCTTGGAGTAGATCAGTATGTCGTCGATAAAACGACAACAAACTTATCTAGGAACTCCATGAACACTTGTTCATCATGTTCATGAAGTAGGCTGGGGCATTGGTCAACCCGAATGGCATGACGGTATACTCGTAGAGTCCATATCTCGTGACGAAGGCTGTTTTTGGAATGTCATGTTCTCTGATCTTTAATTGAAAATATCCTGACCGAAGATCGATCTTAGAGAATACTGTAGCTCCTTCTAACTGGTCAAATAAATCATTGATCCTCGGTAGTGGGTATTTATTCTTAATGGTCACTTCATTCAGGGAACGATAATCCATGCATAACCTCATACTCTTGTCCTTCTTCTCCACAAACAGAACAGGAGCTCCCCATGAGGATGAACTTGGGCGAATGAACCCCTTTCCTAACTGTTCTTCAAGCTGTGACTTAAGTTCCTTCAGTTCCTCCACTGACATTGGGTAAGGTCTCTTGGCTATTGGTCCTGTGCCGGGTAGTAATTCTATGAGGAACTCTACATCTCTATTTGGTGGCATCCCTGGTAGTTCCTCCGGAAATACATCCGGGTAATCCTTCACTATAGGTATCTCTTCCATACTAACCCCCTTAAGAGAATTAATCTTGGCATCTTTGGATCCATAGAAGGACTGGTATCGGATTCTCCTCTTTTCTGGGGTAGTGAGAATGATGCTCGGCTAGAACAGTCTATCTGACCCTTATACTGTGATAACCAATCCATCCCTAGTATGACATCGAGGCCTTGGTTTTCCAAAATGATCAGTTCAGTGGGGAATTTGTGATTTCCAATGTCTAGAGTCAGTGGGCTACTACCTGATTTAGCTAACATCTCCCCCCCGGGAGAACTAACCCTGATAGGTCTAACCAGAGTGGTGGTAGGTAAACCATGCTTTTTCACAAAGGTTCTTGAAATGAATGAATGGGATGCTCCAGAATCAAAAAGTACAAGTGCTGGACATGTATTGATCAAGAACTTACCTATCACCATGTCAGGTTGATCTATGATTTCTTCACATCCATGTGGTTCACATGCCCTTCTGGAACGTTTGGCTTGATTTGATCCTTCTTCTCTGGGCACTCATTGGAGTAGTGTCCCATCTTCTTGCATGAGTAGCATTGCACTGACTGATGTCCCTCTTCTCTGAAGGGTTGTGACGATGCTGCCCATGGTGGTTTCCATTTCCATTGTGGTTGTGGCCCCGATAGCCTCCATTGGGGTTGTGGCCGTGGTTGTGGTTGTGGTTGTTTCCGCCATGTTGGTGTCCATTGTTAGTATGCTTGTGGAATCCAGAACTTCCACTGCCATCCTGGAAGCCACGCATCTTCTGGGGTGGCCCAGCATAATGCTTTTCAAAGGTATGCTTCCTCTTCCTGTTCTCAGCCTGCTTCTGTTTGCTCTCTAAGATAGTGGCCTTGTCGAGTAGGGATTGATAGTTGGGCGTGTAGACAACTGACAGCTGAATAGCTAGTTCATCATTCAGTCCATCCAAGAATCTCTCCCTTCTTTTGTGTCGCTGTCGACGTCGTCCGGCGCATAGCGTGCCAGATTGTTGAACTCTTCTATGTATGCAGCCACTGTGCGGTTACCCTGTCGCAGGTTGCGGAACTCTCTCTTCTTCAGACTCATCACCCCAGTTGATATGTGTGCAGTGCGGAAACCTTCTTGGAATAGTTCCCAAGTGACCTCCTCAATTGGGTGAGTGATCTGAAAGTTGTCCCACCAGCTAGCGGCGGGTCCTTCTAACAAGTGTGCCGCAAACCGAACTTCTCAGCATCAGAACAGCCATGGTCACCAGATTCTTATTCACTGAGCGTAGCCAGTCATCAGCTACGACGGGCTCTGAGGCACTAGTGAATGTTGCTGGTCTCAGCCTCAGGAATCGGGTGAGCATGTCCACTTGAGGTGGTGGGGGTGGGTTGTTGTTGTTGTTGTTGTTTGCTAAGATCTGAGTCATCACTTGCATGAGTTGAGTCATCACTTGCTGCATCCCATTGTTGTTCTCATCGTTGTTGTTGTTGTTGTTGTCACGGCGAGGAGGCATCTGTGGGTTTAGCATAGATGAGAATCGAGATAGAAAGGAAAGGAAAATCTACCCATGCAAACAATACCGTAACACATCAAGCAAACAACTCAACACAAGGATTTTAATCAAAAGTAGTACTTTGATAATCTCAAAAGTGATAAATGAAGAGTTTTGGAAAACAAAAGGGCTAACATGTACTGCCATACCACAAGTTGGTAGATCAATACTCAAATCGAAATGACTACTCGAAGGATAAATGGTGGTCGAACTACTACTGGGGAAACTCTCTGATGGCCTTGAGACAGATGACCTTGCGTGCATGGGACCGAGTGTTGAACGCTGGTTTGTCCTCATCCTCAGGAACAATCCAAATGGTCTGTCCATCCGAGGTCTCTATGGCCCGCTCCTCTGGGTCCTCCTCTTCTGCATCAGCCATCACCTGATCTATCTTGGGAGCTTGCGCCTCTGCTAGCTTCTTCTTCAGTTCGACATTCTCCTGTACTAGCAACTCCCTGCGCTCTATCATCAACTTCATGGTCTTGACCAGAACGTCATCAAACACCTTGATCCCGAGAAGTTCCTCCTCTAGCTTCGTGGCTCTTCCAACTTCTCAATCCTCTCCAACAACTTCTTGTTGCTTTCCTCTAGTACTTTGTTGGCTTCCAGTAGCTCATCTCTCTTGTTGAGAACGTACGCGTTGGCTAGCTCACAATGCTCAATCTTGGTGTTGGCTTCTCAAGAGTGTTGATAGCTTGATCCAGTAAGTCATCTGGCCCCTCATCAACTCCTCGAGGTCTACTGCGTTGCACTCACGCTCCACCAGATGTTGACGATGTACCGTCATGTTCTCATTGTTGGGGAAGAAGTACGGGGTACCATCCATGCGGCGTCTCCCAAAGGTACGGTAAGGGGATCCAGAAGGTATGTAGCAGCGGTACAGTCCGCATATGCGTGCCATGGCTCCTTGCATAGCCACCTGCACGGACATATCCCAGTCAGGGTACCTCTCCTCATAGATCTCCTCCCGAGTCGTGGGGTCGTCAATGCGAGCCGGAATCGTCGTCTCAATCAGCCACCTCTCGATGCCGTACTCCTGGTACAACAGCTGACCCCGAAATATTGGCGGAGGTATCCCCACCAACTGGGCCAGTTCAGCCAGCTGCTGATCAAAGTGCTCAGTCTCTCCGTTTCCAGCCACAATACGGTGCGTGAAGGTAGACATCTACAAAACAATTTTGAGAGAGGAGGTAAAAGATTAGACAAGTGTTATGAGATGAAATTATGAAACAAATAAATGCAAAGTCAAAACTTCTTATAAAGCATTTTCTTTTAAGATAAAATAGTATATATAGTTTTTGTCCTATGGTCTTTCCTATGTTCTAGAATCAACCTAGGGTCACGAACCTACAGGCAACACAGTGCTCTGATACCATCTGTAGAACCCCCACCTTTTAACAAAGGTTGGGATTCCCCGTGTAACGTGCTAGTCCCTGGATCGACTTGCTAGCACACACAGTTTGAGATGCAATACCATAACATTGTATCAAAGTATATTACACGATGATCCAGAATTTAAAAGATTCGATACAAGGTGCATAGCCGAAGGCTAGCTCAAACCAAAGTAAACACACAGCGGAAAGCAAATGATACAGTGAGCCCATCATCTTCATGTGCCACAGGCAAGCATGTTGGTTGTAGACTCGAAACCCTGTCGAAACCTCACTCATCGTCTGACGGACCTGCAACGGTGAGTTACAGCCCAACTATATGGGTCAGCACAATTGAATTGTGATGGCAAGATGACACTTATGTGGATATAAATGGCAACCTATCTTCTACATGAATATTTGGCTAAGTGGAGTTTGAGGCTGTTTGCATAAAGCCAGTTTCATCCTATCATTTGTAAAACAATTTTATCTTAGACAAAGAGTACCACTGATAGACATCAGTGAACACCTTTGACAACTACTCACAACAAGCACCACCGATAGACATCAGTGAGCTCCCATCCCTTGTTCACCCTCAAGTTTTAATTTAGAAATTGGGATGAGGAGATCTTCAACAGCTTCCCGGTCTAGTTGCTCAAAATTGTCCATAACCGGGGACACGGCTAAGTATACTTAGTTTTTAACTCTCGAGAGGGTGTGCACTTTCACCACAAGACCCAATCATTCCATCCTCCATTGCAACCATTTATGCAATGGAAGAGAGAAGACCAGGACGAGACTTTTCAGGAGCAATTGCCCTTACCTCGGACCCACTCCAACCTACACCCACTACATCTGCTGGTCACGAGGAATTCGGGTTCTCACAACCTACTCCGTCAAGACAGAGCCCATATGACATGTGGCTGCACTAGAAGCTACTGAACAAGGAGAGTCTACAATCTCTTTAAGCCTGGGTGACTTTCCACAATGTGTGCACTTCCACCAAGGGCAAATTACCATAGACATGAACCATAGACATGGACCCCCTGAGTAGTCACCCACCATGGTTCTCCAACCAGCACCCAGGTAGTTCATTGATTAGTTATTAGTTTTCATCACTATCCAACTAATCAAAACATTTTTCATAGCATGACTATACTAAGTTCCATACTACAAAGTTCTGGGTGGGGGATGGCTACACACTAATAGGAGCATAGCATAGTATAATATTCAGTAACAAGCCTATCATGCATACTACTGAAAACACTAAGTGCATAGTAGTAAAAGTAGTAGGACTTTTATGGTGTCACTTGCCTTGGCCAACTGAAGAGTTGAAGTTACACTCTTCACAACACGTGAGACACTCCGCACAATCTAAAAGATAACAAACATACACAATTCAATACACATGCACATTACAAAAACAATGCTATGCATGTATGGATGCAAACAACATTATTAAAGAGTAGTACACTTTATTAGTTCTCTGGTTTCTAAATGATGCATGTGAAATGAGCAAAGTTCAATGCATAGTTATTATTTGAAAACATTTTTCAAACACTAGAGTATTTACAAGTAAATTTGATACCTTTGAACTTTTATTAATTGATAAAATAGCGTGTTAGGCTCTCTGGACAGAGGAGTTAATTTTTGACATTTATCAAAAAGATTCATCTCAAAATAATTTTTAAAACTCAAGTTTTGATTTAAATGGCCGAAATGTCCTTCTGCAAATTGATCATTTTAAATAGATGCAAAATGGAAAACTAATGATTCTAGATTAAACTACAAGTTCATAGCTTTCCAACGGTATAAAGTTTGTTAAATTTGGATGTGCGGTTTGAAAGTTACGAATTTTTGAAGTTTGGTTTGATTTCTGTCTATTTAAACAAATTCCAGAAAACCGGATTAACTTCGGCCGTCCGATCTAACTTAAACGGATGCGCCAGATCCACCCGTACCGGTTCGCGATCTAAACAGACGAGAGCCGTCCGATCGGGATCTAACGGTCCTGGTCCGCTTGACCTAGAATGGGCAGCGCGTTACGCCGGCGCGGCTCCGGCGACGGCGGCGCCATTGCCGGCGTGCATGGACGCGACGGGGGAGAGGGCCAGGGGATGCTGCGGACTCACCAGAAGACGGAGGAGCTCGAGGCGGGGTCGATGGCGTGGTCGGGGAAGCTCCGGGGCGTCGGTGGATCCTTGCCGGAGTAGGGCTGGCGGACGGTGGCGTCGGTCGAGGAAGCTCCGCTCGATCTAGTGCACGGCAGGGGACGGAAAACAGGTCAGGGAGGTGCGCGAAGGGGCGGCGAAGTCGAGGGAATGGACGAGAGGGGGCGGTGCGGTCTGCGCTCACCGGAATCAGTGAAGGACGGCGGCAGCCGTGGCGGTCTCCGGCATCGAATTCCAGCGGCCTGGGGGCGGTGTGGTGTGCGTGGGTTGGGGAAGATGGAGAGGAGGGGATGGGGTTTTAAAGGCGCGGGTCTGCGCGCCGTTGCGAGCTTCGGGGAGTGGGGAGCGTGGGCGAGGTGGAGGCGTCCGTGCGCGTCGTGGGCGCTGCGGCGGTTTCGGCCGGAGGTTGGGGAAGGGCGCGCTGACGGGTGGGGCCCGCATGGCAGTGAGTGGAGGGAAGGCTGCGGGCTGGGCTGGTACGTGCTGCACGAGCGGCAGAAAAATGCTGGGCCGGCTCGGCTGGCCCGGCTAACCCTTTTTTTTTTGTTCTTTTCTTTTCTCTTTTCTGTTTTCAGTTCTTGGTTCAATTATTTTCAGAAATTTATTTTAAAATATGTTTTGGAAAGCTTGTGCAAAACTGAACCTAATGGTAGTCCTTTCGATACAAAATAATTTGATAAAACTTAAAATACCCTTTTGTGAAAATTTAAAATAGAAAGATAAATAGGTTCATTTGTTGAGTTTATAATTTATAAGATTTAAATGGGATGCAGATGAGATGATGAATGTATGCATGCTTTTGGAATTTGAAAATTGGGATGTTACATTTACTTTATGCTATTGCTTAACTAGCCCAGTGTGATATGCATTTTTTAGAATGGTAAGAAACAGGTTAGGCCATGTACATCAAAGGCTCTCTTTGCTACCATATACTAATCATTTTAGGTTTATAATCACTGCTAGTACTAGGTGGGGTGTCTGCATGAGTACTGCCTATACTCTGTGAGAACAGTTTGACAAAAATATGCTGTATTGTTCATAATCTCTTTTCTGGTTGCTACCCTTCTGTAAAAAACTTATGGTTGCTGATAGGATTTTAAATCTGTTGATAAGCATCCTCCTGAGTATATAGGGATGTTTTCCTTACAAAATATATCTATTTGTTCTTATACTTGATATTTCGCCATAGTTCTTCACTTCCTGTTGACCTATATGTAGTTACCACCTTTGAAGGATCAGAAAACTGAACTGAAATATTTGCCAGGATCCACTGCTAGCTTGTTTTAGTTCCAGGGATTAGTTCTTGAGCCCTTATTATAGTAAGAAAATTATCAGCAGGTTATTTCATGGAATAATAATTGTTTTGTTAAGATTATGTTTTAATATCTGTAAAGATTCCACATTGGAATCTTAGTTTAATCTAAGTGCATATTATACACTCTTTTTTCTTTGTTTCCGTTCTGAGGCCACGTCCTGTGTCGCATCTTGATACTGACTTCCACACTTGTATGTATGAATGTAGTAAAATTTATTGAACTTCGTCCCAAAACTTAAGACCATAATCTAATTCCCATTTTGCAATGATGCAATCCTTGTTCAGTTCCCTTGACTTACATTTTATAGCAAGACTCTGCATCGTGAAACAACATCAAGGAATATATTGATTACTCTTGTTTGTTGAGTATATCCACCATTACAAATCTAGGTACTGTCATTGTCTAAGATGTTCCACCAGTTATCATCCTTGCGTTAATTTTAGAGCTGTCTTGAGCATTATCTCCCTTCTAATCATGTGAGACCTTTCGGCCCACCAGAGCGTGGTAGAATCAATACCAATTGCTGGAGTATCGCATTTTTCTTATGTGTCGTAGCTCATACACGACATTAAAAAATCTAAAAGAATGTCGCATCATAGCTGTAAACCATCTTTCTCATGTTCCTTTGCTGATCTGCAGGAAGATTCATTCCTGGATGCTATACTCTGGGCATCTCCGAGGAACTTCCGGAGGAGTATCGGGTAAGAAACGGCATGCTCACATTTTAGCAGTAACTGTGGCACACTTGTCTGATATGTGACCTAATAAAAGATTATCATGGACGTTCCAGGGGATGTGCGAAGACAACAATGTGCAGTACCACCCTCCCAAGCGCCAGTGAACAGGCTCAAGTTGTTGACACGGGTCCTCATTCTGAAGCAGTACCCCTATATGTAGTTGGACCTGTAATGCCTGACAAAGAAACTAACAGTATTGTGGGCCCCGCGTGAGTCAATCGGGCACCTCTGTGCTCTAGTTTAGTTTATGCAAGTATATTATTATGTACTGCTTACTATGCAAACGATCGTGATATTAGCTTACAGTTGCCACTGATAATCGTAATTCAAGCCTAGCAGTCATTGACGTTACAGCGGCGTATCACGTCTAGCAAGATACACAGTCCAGAGCGTACGTAGAGACGTCAGTGACAAGCACGAAGCGTACGCATTGTGCTGTGACATACATGCTCTGCCTTGTAGGGCCTTGTAGGGAGTGGAGATATTTGGCTCTGAGCTCCTGTGCTACCGGCAGTTTAAAAATTTGAAAACCATATTTTTATGTGTTCCAAAAAGTTCTGAAAAAGAATCTAGTTGTAACCAATAGTATGTCACACCAACATGTAAAATATCAACTTCAAATACTTTATATTATAGGCTACACAAAATAACAAAACATTTGTGTATCCTATAATGATATTTCACACGTGTGGGAAACATCAATGGCTACAACCCGACCTTTTTTTCAGGATTTTTTAAAATTCACAAATGTGGTTTCCGATTTTTTTAATGCAGGGAGGACTGGATACCGGGGAAAAAAACACTTTATGCAGATTACGGAGGATAGATAAAGCAAATGTCTTCCCAGCCAATTACGCCATTACAGATCAAAGATCCATGCCATTGCAGATCAAAGATCCATTCAACAGTTAGAAAGAAATTGACGTTTCACAGTTTCAATAAACAAGAAATCCGTGTAAGGATGATGTATGATCGAACAAGAGCATAGCGGAGAATAGACTCCAAGCCATACACAGAAATGCATTTTTTTCAGCGTTATAGAACAAGGTTTATTCTTATTTTTCAAATTTCCACTACAAAGTTTAATCCTCATATTACAATTTACACTTCTGAAACACACAGCACTGTATGAATCATCAAAGTTCTTTCTGGACAGCCCACCATCACCACATCAAGATCCACATCCGATCTTAACTCAGCGTTCACATGATCACATCTAGAGGGCATCAGGCAATCGAATGAATGTAGTTCAGTCTGCAACTGAAAACACCTACGACATCTTCTATTGCTCAAGATTGTCAGTTGCAAGGAGCAAGTTCTAATATGCAAAATAAATACTTCTACATCTGCCTAACTGGTTACCAACATGCTATCAGGACCATGCTCACGGAGTGGATGCAGTGGAACAGAAATTCGTTTAAAACACTAACTGCCAATAATAACTGCTATAACCAAAAACAAATCCTAAGATACCAAAATGACGATGACCACATTGGGAGTGGAATTTTTGGCTCTTGAGCTCCCTTTTCTATTTTAAAAACTCAAAAACGTATTTATAAATTCAAAAAAACTGGGAGCAAATTCTACATGTATTCAATGATATATCCTGCAAACGTGCAAAATCTCACTTCTAAATATTTTGTATTCTAAGCTACACACAAATATAAAAAAACATGGATTCGATTATAGTATCGTTCATGTTTTCAAAACAACAAATTCATAAGATTTGTCATTTTTATGTAGCATAGAGTTGAAAAATACCGTCGCGATTTTGCATTCTTGTAGAATACATCATTAACCAAATCTAGCATCTTTTTTATTTCTCTTAAACTTGTAAATATGATTTCCGATTTTATAAATAAAGGGAGTGATGAGCTCAGAGCTCAGGAGAAGAAAAAGGATATCTTCATAATTCTAGTCTACACATAGTATACTTTCAGATGGCTTAGAAACCAACCTACATAAGTTAGGTTCCACTTATCTTTTTAAGATATCATCATACGAGCACTTATTGAAGTTAAAGTGTTAAGTTTCATTCAGAAACTATGGTACGTAAAAACCGATAGACTACACATAACCCCCAAGTGTATGTTGCAAGGACATCATTTCAAGATTCGAGTTCTGAAATCCTAGGCTCCTAGCATGCAGAATCATGGACAAAAGAACTTCTATGACGGAAGACCAGCTGTAAGTATTGAAACTCGGCTGAATCAATCGAACCTTACTTGTCGGCATAACAAGTGCAGACAGCAAAGGATGCAAGCAGGAAGCAAAACGATCAGCATCATCAAACCGCACCATCATCATCATAATCATCATCGCCATCACCAGCATCATCATTATTAGGGATACAGCACAAACAATATCGACCGCAACAGCAAGTAACTTGTGTGTTGACCCTTTATCAACCAGCAT
This sequence comes from Poa pratensis, assembly GCA_947311845.1. Taxonomy (NCBI): domain Eukaryota; kingdom Viridiplantae; phylum Streptophyta; class Magnoliopsida; order Poales; family Poaceae; genus Poa; species Poa pratensis. The sequence goes on along the minus strand of CAMZMU010000063.1, from coordinate 117,188,710 downwards.
CCCGTCACCACATCATGTAACTAGAAAGGTGCAAATTACCATTTAAAGTAAGTACACAACACTGGAAAGGAGAAGTAATATTGAGTGCTAAGTAGACAAGATTGAATGGGAAGAAAGTGAAGTACATATAGTTCTAACAAGCATCCAGATATCCACAAAGCAGTATCTGCAGCTTGAAGCAGCCACTGATATCAAGCATTGCGGCGTTTCGTTTGCAACTGAAGAGTTTTCACAACCCAGCAACTGAACAGCCTCTGATACGAGCAGTCCTGTTCCATTCATCCTATAGAAAGAAGCACAAGTTATGTTTATCACATGTAAGATATATAACTTCGACGACATAAATAATATTTTTATAAACTAGAGACCTCTGTCATTGATATTCAGCTTATGTTGAAGGGCTACGAGAGCGTGGAGACCGGTCATTATTGCGCTTGACAGGAGATCCCTCACGAGAAGATGGCGTCCTGCGAGGTGAACGGCTAGGGCTTCTACGCGCAGGTGACACACTGTAAGCAACCATTAAAGGGCATCAGTCCAATTTAGCAAGGAAAACCCATAAAGTTGATACCCCAATGTGCATACCTGTCCCTGCCACGCCTCCTGTCAACATCAGGAGTGTAGCTGCGACTCCTGCTACGACTAGGGCTTCTACACGGAGCCACTAATAATTATTAAGAAGGAACATACAGCATAATTGAGCAAACAACAACATTGATTATCCAAATGTATATACCTGTCCCTGCCACGCCTCCTGTAATTATCAGGGCTGGAGCTGCGACTCCTGCTTCGACGATGATAATCCCTCTCTCTGTACCTGTCACGTCCATACCTCTCTCTACTCGGACTCCGACTTCGCCTTCTAGAATAATCTCTGCCCCGATGGTCATCACGATACCTGCAGGTGTGGTAGACATCATTTCTGACATCATGATAAAGAAGAGCATCTAACAAGAAACAAGGAAATCCCAACAGGCTTTGTAAACGCACAGCGCCAAATCATAATCTGATATATCTACCTAAACAACAAAACATTGGGATTTAGCAGTATGGCCAGTAGTCAGTGCTCACCGGCGAAGCTAGAAACCAACAAAAGGAGGGCTATCCTATTATGCAACTTTGACAAAATGCAATGAGTGAATTGAGGTAAGGCATGGCAGCAACCAGCAAGCCGATAACATAAAGGTAGCAGAATTATAATATTCTAATTCTGGTCTGTATGTTAAAAATAAAATATGGTGTCTGACAGCACAACATATGCATACCATGTCCATTGGCTTGATACTAAAGAACCTAGTGGAACCTCCGTTTCTTACAAAACTACAGCCCTATATTTCTTGTGTTTAAACCATTTTATTGACGAGAATCACAAGCCAGATGAGCGCAGCTCCCAAGGGAAACCGGGCTTATGGGGCTTGCGCACAAACCCAAGGATCCGAAACGGGCAGCACATATGTTTATGGCTAACCAAGTCTATAATGCAGAGGGGAAGCAAAAGAAACCGACACTTGAAGATATATATGTTTAAATTTATAAAGATCTAGAAAAAATGGTATTACCCCCGTCTTGGACTGCGGCTTCTTGAACGACCCCTTGACCTTGGGAGCGTTTCCATGATTCTCCCTTTCTGGCTGCAAAGTTCAGGCAAAAGATATTATGTCCAGATGTGCTCTATTTCATTCTTTTACTTTCATGTACCAACCATATTATTCTCTGATTAAGTTTATGGTTATAAAAGAGGATTTTCTCGTATATTATTTTCTATAGTGCTGATGGCAACTAAGAATATGTGTATTGGCATACAAACTTTGTTGTCAAACGTGACTCTTTTCAAAAGTTCCTGGACATAATAAACTAACAACAATACCCTAAGACCATGTTGCACAAGGAACAGATGTTACCACTACTTCAGGAATGATGATCCCAAAATCTAAGATAATTCATGGCACCGAAACAGAGCAAAATCTTCAGAACCATCAACTCCTTTGACCTAGCACTGAGTATTCTGCTGCACGACAAAAGTTTATGCAGCACCTAATACATCCAACCAGGAATCAATGAAGTTTACATTTAGCAAAGTAACAGATCCATGCCTCAATAATAAAAAATCTAGACAAGTATCACTTTTGCTGAAACTTAAGTATTGATATCAAGATCTAATCCACAATCATGCCGCAGTAAAGAAGGGAAACTGTATCTTACATCTTCTCAGCATTTGGGCCGTACTTGGCAAACTGCACCATCATCTCCCTCCCGTCTACCAATCTCCCTGAAAAGTAACCAAGGAAATATAACATGAGCGCGATCCTAAAACATGTCTGATAGAATTTTGGAAATCTGTATGGAGAACAGAAACCAACCGTCCAGTCGATCAACTGCCTTCTGCGCCTCGTCCTCATACTTGTACCTCACGAAGGCAAACCCTCGCGAGTCGCCAGTCCTACAAAATAGATGCATAAACACATGAATAACTCCAACAACCCTAAAATTTCTGCATCCAGTATCCGCAATCCTACTAGCCATCCACCTAACCCTAAACAGCAGACACGGATCAACTAACCGGCGAACGAACCAACCGAAATTCCTCTCACCTGCGGTCCCTGGGGATGTAGATGTCAACGACCTCGCCGTACTTGTCGAAGAGCGGGAAGAGGTCATCGGCGGTCGTACCTGCGAGAAACGAGCCGGGCGGGGATGAGACCAGACACCGATTAGGAAGCTAGCCACAGCCGGAGAGGGGAAGAGGGGATAGGAAGGGGCGAGAGGAGGAACTCACGGAAGGTGATGTTGAGGACGAGGAGGGAGTAGGTGTCGCGGATCGGCGGCGGGCCGGAGCGGCCGAAGCGTGACATCTCGATGGAGCCGGAGGCGGCGGGCGGCGGGCGGCCGGAGCGGCGTGGCGAGCGGTGGGCGGAGGGGATGAGCGGAGAGAGGTTGGGGTGGGTGACCGGGTGGCCACAAAAGTTGCCGATCCTTCTTTTTTTTTTTTGAGAATAAGTTGCCGATCCTTCTGGACTCGTACGCACGCGACACGAACGACAGCACGTGGGCCTGACCGTATCCGCACGGCCTGGGCTGGTCGGCCTGTTTAAAAGTTAGCACTGTGTCATCACATCGGGCTGGCCCGGCCTGTTTTCATTTTCCATACTGCACTTATTTTGGATTGAATAGAGTGGCAAATTTTCTTCATGTAGTTTCGCACGCTATAGTTGAGAATGAAAAATTTCACTTAGGAGATGTATAAAATAATTCAAATCGAGATATCACAATTTTTGCTACACAGGTTATAAATGTACATCACGCTATGGCTGTGTCATCTGTCATGTGGACTTGGTCCCTCTGAGCATATGTCACTCTACGTGCGCTGAAACTTACCTGATGTATGATTTTTCAACGGCATTTTCTGTGTAGTTTATTGTGATGCAGTTGATTCATCTGAACCGTGTGTCCCAGTTCTCAGCCGCATCGTCTCAAGTCTCAACTCCTTTGTTTACCACTACCACTGTTCTATATTTGAGGACAGAGGTAAAACGTTTCCCCTGGAGTCACGTCCAAAATGTAAACAGGGTTGAAATCTTGGTGGGTGAAAATTATGCCCCACAACTCTATCACCAGCCTAGGGGTCATGTGCAAAATTTGGCAATGGTATTTGTGACAGTAGGAATCTATGATTACTTATCATCAAAATACACTGTCATATACAGGGCAAAACCCCACTATAGTAACAGATAACATGGAGAAACATGGTGCCAGCTGCTAAGCAACAAGGAAATTCAGTTGTAGTAGCTTCATGCGGTACACATTTCATTGTTCAGCTGGCCATTACATGAATCCTTGGCTTACACTAGTGCTGACCCTTGCACTATGTTTGATGGGATGTTTCCAGACTTCCGGTGGAAGTTTATGAGCAAGGAAGCTACACTGCTTATACCCTTGCATATAAACGCCGTAATCTACAACTATGGAACTATAGAGCATAACGAATTTCCCAGAGACGCTCACACACATGTGGTGTATTCAGGTGTCCCCCTGCCGGTTAAAATCGTGGCTCATCTGCAGCATCGGAGAGATTCAGAATTGTCTTACTATTAGGCTTCATCTTGCCCTGTGATAGAAACTAAATTTTAGCTGCTGACAACAATAGACTGTATAATCTGATTCAGAATGTTGGAAATATATAGTGGTGCATTAACAATGTTGATATATACCTATATATCAAAGCTGCCGGTTTCAGCGTCCCCTCAGGCCACCCACGTCACCGGGGACACTGTAGCAGCTACAGTACGCGTAATTTTTTTGGTTCTTCTTTTTTTTCCCTTCCCGCTGTACTTCAACGCTGAGTGCACCATATACTGTTGCATTTACGGTGTACGCAATACACATATTATTATTTTTTCCTTTTCGCGATAATATGTACATAAAATATATGCGCGTCCGCGAGTAGGTTCCATTCCCGTGATCGGTTTCGAGTTCGGACGACTCTAACTACTTAATTTCGGATCCAAATTCGCAAAAAAACATTTGACGAATTTTGTCAAATTCGTCGCACTCGGTCATCTGTTTGCATTTTCCTTTCACGAGTAGATGTCTATCAGCCTTCGAAACAACTTTCATGTTTCAACCTCTTTATTTTGATGGACATATAGATGTACCTTTTTTTGCAGAAAAGTCCTCGCGTTTCCCAAAAATTACGAGGCAGTCCTCCGGAGCAAAACATTTTTGCATAAAAGTTCCCGCGTTCCGCTTCTAATAGATTTCTCCCCGTTTTAGTTTTTCCCTACTGTTTATTTTTTCACATTTCTTTTTACGAACATTGGGTACAAATGGCGACTTCAAAATTACTTATTTATTTCTACTCCCTATTTATCCCCTACTATATCTTTTTTTTCCCTTCTTTTACCTCCCTTACATATTTATTTGTATGACTCTGAGACTGCTCGCTTACTTCCTATTTTCCCAAATTCCCCTGCTCTATTTATTTAACCTTTTATTTTATTTCCCTCACACATTTATTTTTGCAAACTTTAAATTTATTACTTACTTATTTGCAAACCCTGTTATCTTAATTCCACACTTCTCCATATTCAAATTACCACTACTTTTTTCTTTTTTTCAACTTTTACTTCCCGTATATTTTTTTAACTACTTCTTAACGGTCTGCATTAATTCCATTTGGAAGCCTAAATTCACCAAATAAAATAACCTTCCAACACTTACTCCATACAAAAAACACTAAATATTTTCTACCTTTTTAAACCAATTGCACATCCCCTCTTCTTTTCCCTCTATTATTCTCTTGACGAGTGCACTGAATTTGTTCTAGAAGCCATGTACTTGCCCACATATAGTGACATACATGTATGATCATAAGTACTAATTCAGATATCATATTTGCACATCGTACATTTATATCACTCAGCTATAGCATAGGTAACTATAGGTGACTTTATGTAAATTGTAAGTAGTTCACATACAAAAAAGGATTTTGTGGTTATAAACACCCTTTTCAAATTTTGGTTTGTGTTTCTATTGCTTTTCTTTTATTTCACTCTATTTAATTCTCTGCTTAGGTAGTGCCTGTTTTGTTTTGACCTTTCATACAATACCTAATCCTATGATGCAAATGATGTTAGAAGAAAACTCAGCTATGTGGCGACAATTAGTCTAGACATTGACGCCCAAATGCAGCATCAAATCCAAGTTATTTTTAAGAATATAAAACGCTCTTTTTGGCACCCAGCTTATTTCCATTAATATCCAACCTGTGTTTGCACTCATGTCCCATGGATCACGATATCTTTTGTCCGGTGGTGATAAACCTGAAAGTTAGGTCTTTTATACAGTTGTTTCGTACTTTTAGCTCCAATTTATGTATGTTTTGTCACCACACGGCGTGGCGTGTCGCCGCGCTAATTTTCCTAGTAAACATCTAGACAGGACATCATGCAACGACATCTCATAATGAGCTTGGTCCTTTTTTTTCTCCTGCATAGCTAACTTGGTCCTTGTTGATGTGTATAGACTCTATATTCACTGATAGTCATTCATTAATGATGACAAAATTTTGCATTATTAATCTAAACTAGGATACTTCTTCACCAGTTTGATACATTACAGATCAAACAAAAACATGAAATACAGATGATAACATTTTCATACATAAGAGTTTGAACAGTAATTCATAACCAGACAGGAATAGATATTTGTTTGTTGTAGACTTTCGTATTTTCTGATCACATAAGAAATCAAGATTTTTTTACCTTGTGTGCGGGACTCAAATCCACAAGTACCGAGATGACTTGCGAGTTTCTCTCCACATTGTTTCTGCCAATCTTCTGTCACCTTGACTTCAGGAGTTGTCCACACGACAGCCGATGCTTCTTTAAAATTAACTGTAGCAGAAGTAACCTCAGGCTGAAAAAGGGATGAGAGTACATGGTGAGAAGCAGCAGAAAAGCAAACAGAAAATAAATGGAGGAAACAAAGAGGATGTCAAGAATCTGGTACGTATGTACAAAGTAAAAACATTTAGACCGGTCAACATAGCTAACATCCATTTACAAATACTAAATGCCCTGTTAACCATATAGGAGCAGAAATGTAACTCCTTCATGCTTTTCAAATATCTTTATTCAGGAACAGAAATGCAGTTTCCAGCATACGAGTACCTGCCGCTCTCTACCCAGGCATTGCTGCCATGATCGAAATTCATCAGAAATACAAAACGAGTAATTTACACGTATTTCCCTCCCTCCCCTCGATTCATTACTTTCCGATCGGGCACGGCCGCACGGAGGTGCCCTCTCAATCGCTGGCACAAACTTTAAATATGCAAAGACCCGAGGAAAATTGTTTTACAATGAGAATTATGACATGTATGGTTTCAGTTCATGTTTGGATTGAAGTCAGGCGACGAAGGAGGACACCTACGCTAGCTATCCTAACCTCCAGGCTCCAGCTGCTTACTTAAATTTCATCAATGAATTGCTCTTCACATTCTATGCGCAGACCCAATACACTATACATTGGTTCTGCGCTCCTTTGTTTCAGCTAATCAGCTTCACTCCATTCCGGTTCTCTTTAAGACACCGTAGAAGTTATATGCCCTGGATAGGTATCAATTATCTTTATAAAATCAACCGTACTTCCAGTCACTGTGCTAGTGTGCTGAACTGTAAACGACTTTTTTTTCGCAAAAGGGGATTCCCCGGCCTGAACTGTAAACATGATTTCGCAAAAGAAAGGAAGCGAAATCGCGATAGTAAATAGACCTAAGAAAAAACAAGAATACCTGACTCTCCAGAATCCGCTTCACACTGTTGGCGCAACCATCGCACATCATGCCCTGCTAGTATGAGCCACACAACAGCGCATCATGCCTGGACCCTAACCCTCTCGCGAAATTCAAAGAGACCTCCAAATTCAGACTAGCTGTTGAGGCGAGAACTGCACCTGGACACTGAGCAAGATCGCATCGGATGCCGGCTCTGCCGCCTCGCCGAGCGCCGCCGCCGCGGCGGTGACCGACGAGGTAACGCCACCGCGGGGACGCAAAGCGCCACAGATGCTGCTGGAGGAGAAGGAAATGGAGGCGATGCGGCGAGCTCCGGCGAGGGGGGAAGAGGAGAGGGTTCTGGGCTTGGAGGGAGAGGGGATGATGGGAGATAATCTCGTGATTAGCGCAGACTCCATTACTTTGATCTGATTTCGCGTTCTCTCTCGTCGTCAGAGATAGGAGGCCTATCCGATTGCTCTGGTTACTGTTTCAGCGGAAGAACCGCTGCGCCAGCAATGACGTGGAGTGGTGGACCCCACTTGTCAGTTAGCAACCTACCGTGTCTACTACATGGAACAAAAAACAATCACGAGAATGGATTACTTGTTTTTTTGATAACAACTGATGGAATTTCAACAATGGCGAAACCGATTACAAACGACTCCATAAAAAAGGGAAAATACAATATGGACCCAGAAGACCACACACCGTACTTCCAAATCGCAATCAAGCCCATCGTCCTCATCATCACCAACCAGGTACATGGACCGGACCCAGAAGCAGCACATCTTCAGACACCATCGAGTCACCGCCGCCACCTTCGCCACATTGGGCTTTGAACACCGCAGGAGTGCCCACCCCGCAGGGTGAGAGCTAAGAACCTTTTCCAGACCATCGGGCAGGCAGGAGATGGGGAAGACCATGCAGTACCTCCAATCCAAGATCCCCGAGCAGTAGGTCCCAACCATCCACGCCACGTCGAGCCGCCTCCTCCCCTCGCCACCATGGCCGACCGGAAGAAGCTTCAACACGAGACAGACGCATCTCAAAAAAAGACCATAAACAACCCTAACGAGGAAGGCGATTGTACCATCCCTTTCCACTCCCTCGTCACCACGGCCGGCCGAGGGGAAGACAATAGCATCAGCAGCCCTCCGACTCCCGAATAGAGTCCCGAAGCTCCACGGCAAAGTCGAAAAACGACCGCGCCCGGAGAGACCCTCTCCAAATCCGCATATCTGAGAGGAAACCAGGCCAGCAGCTCGTCGGCGCCGCCACAAGTGGCCTTGCCGAGATGGGGATCGAACTCCAGCACCCTTATTCCGACGCGACGCCGCCTCCACCATCCGGATGACGTCTCCAGCATCCCTAGCAGATCTCAATCCCCCACCACCGACGATCCGACGAAGCCCCACCGCCTCCATGGGATCCCCGCCGATTGAGAAGAAAAACCCACCGCCGCCAGCCGCCCAGGCTTTGCCCAGGCGTCTTCGCCGGCGGCGGCGGAGGGGGAGGCAGGGCGGCCTTGGGCAGGGGGGCGGCGGCGCCCGCATGGGAGCGGTTAGGGTTGTAGAGAACCCGTTGGACTACGGAATTTTAGTTTTCCCAACCTGTTGGAATACTTACTTGTTGGATCAAGTAATTGAGACGTTGACGTGAGCCCACTATGAAGATACCTGGTGCACGCCGAGCCTCAGGATCAACCATTGCAGGCCCGTGAAGGGCCCAAGAAGGACACGCCGAGCCTCAGGATCAACCATTGCAGGCCCGTGAAGGGCCCAAGAAGGACAACGTACGTCCCAAGGAAGTCGAAGACTAGGTCGGTACAAACTTACCAAATCATGTAAACCTAACCGACACCGATCTCCTGAGACCTAGCCTCCATATAAAGGCTAGGAGGGACCTCTGTCAAGGGTACGTCCATACTAGCCACCGAAACCCTAGCGAGATTGTCATCTCGCCGGGATCACCCTTGTAACCTTCGAGGGAGCCTGAACCTGGGTAAATCGCCATGCTTGTCAGCCGTGGTAACTACCAGCACTCACCATCTTCTCCCCTTCAATCAACCTGGGGTACTCGACCCTGGGATCTGCCGAGGTGACCCCTCGACAGACGTAGATTAGTGGATGCTTTTTTTCCCTCTAATCAGATCTATCTATCTATACTTCTTATAAAGCAAAATCCCACTAAGTGCATTAATTATTTTTCTATCTCAACATGCAAGTTATCCACATCACACACTATTTTGACCAATCAATTGTCCATGTCATATCCACTAACAATAATTAATTAAATTTTCATACAATATATTCATGTCATGCTTTTTAGCCATATAGTTGTTCACGTCACTAATATTTAGTCCTCAAATTTTTACAAATTTCGCACAAATTAAATTTAATGTCCCGACTCTTGTGATCAACTGAATCTTGACAATTGGATATTTCATATGTCTTCCATTTCACTTACATAATACTTTTCTTAAAAAGATTACCGTTGCAATGTGCGGGTATTTTTCTAGTATGATAAAACAACAGAGTAACAACCACTTGCTCCTATCCAATCCCGTGCTCTTTTTGCCGATCATCCCATTGGAGTAGATCGAGGAGGACAATGCTAGCGGCAACACACCTTTTTTTAGAAACACAATACAAATGTAGACACTCACAAACACGCGCATACACTCAACACTATGAACGCGCGCACACCCTACCTCTATGGGCACCACACCTTGAAACCATGTGAGAGAGGATGTGTCCTCGTAATGCGACGGAAGGTTGAATCCTTGGAGAAGAACCCCTCATGCGAGGTCGTCAATGTAGTACCGTAAGTGAAAGGACCTAAATTAGGGTGGCGTCAGCCCCTGCGAAAGGTAATTTGTTGGAAGCACTAATCGGTAGACACGATCCTTGTGGTGCTATGAAGACTAGGAATCGTGTTGGGGATTCATGCCATAATGCAACTAGAAGGGGGTAGAGAAGATGTGCACCACATAAGGGTGTAGTCATGTAGAAGGAGTAATAAAAAGATTAAAGAATTAATAACACATGTAGAGTGAGGTGAAGAGACACAACTGAGCGGGTGAATTAAGGGACGAGGAGAAAAAATTGCATTTTGGGGGAAAAATAACATGATGATGTGGCAGACTTTATGAGATGGTAGGCTTACATCTGGAGACAAATAAGATAGTGAGACGCTCCTATTTAGCTATACCAGATTGTTTGCACACACAAAAAAATATTGCGTGATTTGAGGTAGACTGTATTGTAACCAAAGTGATGCAAATCTACTCGCATGAAGTTGTATTGGGTGTTTGACTAGGCTTACTTTTGGCATTTGAAAGTTTTCGTTTATTAAAAAAACACCTAAATATTTGCCTTTGGCCATATATTGTTGCACGATGATAAAAATAAAAAATAAAAACCAAATCACACATTTAGCTATTTTATTGACTTGAAAGATAAAATCCAAAAGTCAAAAGAACCTTTTTTTTTTTTTTGAGGACAAGGTGGTCGTACCACCGCTCGATTAGATAGAAAGAATTAAAAAAAAAACCTAATTTTTATGCATGTCCTGAAGTACCGAACACTACTTATGCGATAGAGTACAAGATGTAAATTAAGATCTACAAGATGGAAATTAAGATCATTTAGACCTTTTCAATTTGTTAGAGATTGAAATGTACTAGAAGGTTTGGGCGCGCTTTGCTGCGCCCGTTGACAAATGCTTCGTTTGTTTCCTGTAGCAAGAGCAGAGTGGAAGTATTACAGACCCGGAAAAATCGACATCTTTCATCCAACAAACGACATACACACTTCCAGAAAGTCTTAATTTAGGAGCAGAGGGAGTATGTTCTATTTGGTTCGGATCAGTTACAAAATTACCACTTAACCAAATCAGAACAACATGAATTACATAGACAAAATTGGTACAGTATTAGGAACTACATTTATAATATGATTCATGATTAGATAGGCAAGGAGTACGTGAACAAATTCCTTAGTAATTTTGTGCAACCTTCAGGGAAAAAAAACTTAACAGAACTGGGAGAACAGAGGTTCTGCAACATGAAAAAATAATTGAAATGAATCACCAACAAATCATGGATATGCCATCAATTAGGAACTCCCATATGCATCGGTCTGTTGTTTTTCACATGCCAACTGAATAGAGTCATCTCCTCGTGATTGTCTCCACACTTGTCTCGCCGCCTCTCTCTCTCATTTCTATTTGCTCGTTTTCATTTTTCTCCACCACAAATTAGTGCAAAAATGAATTCTATATACATGTCCCATTTAAGGGACTAAAACCTATATAAAGTTAAAACATATTTTATAAATAATATTTCCAACTATAACCGAGTGGGGTGAACATATTGCTTCCTCAGAAGCATCATTTCTTGCAAATTCTGAAGGCTAGATCCTATCCACTGAAAGTGCGTACATTAAGAGGTAAAATCAGGCTACGGCTTCAAGCTTCGGTCTCTGGCGTTGATACTTTGCTTCCAAGAATGTCGCATGCTGGGTGAAGCGTGAGCAATCTCTTTGTGTGTTTTACCTGAAGAGAAGAAGATTTTAGTGCTTGTGAACCTTAATGGAAAAAGTAACAGTGCATACATATCTAAAGTCTGAACTGAAGCTGAACATAGTAAGGTACAACGGTTCATGTATTTGTTCAGCAGACTATATTACTTTAAGCTAGCTAGGATGATGCCAGAACACAAGGATGATGCCAGTTTTTTTTCCTATTTTTTACTTACTTGACATTGGCTTTTGGGGCAGCGGGGATGGAGTAGCACATGCGGATTCCAACACTTACAAAGAGCTGCAGTCATACAAAGTTCAAACTCAAATGATCCAATATCAATAAATTAAAGATGTGATTCCCCTGATTGAGCAGGGAAATAATCACTACTGCACACTTAGGATACATATTTCTATAATGGAAACATGAAGCTAAAAAAGAGGTAGATATACGTTCACTATTTAAGATACATAATTACCATCTCTCGAGTGAAACCAAACTCAAGGACCGTGTTAAGCAGCTTTCCGAGCAGCAATATTCTTCTTCAGTTCCTCCTATCTTGCCACTACACATTAAAAAATTATCATGTTACATTTAGCAACAGTATGTTCCAGTTATATCTTTAGGTAAAGGTAGAAAGATAAATAGGACAGGCCTGTTTCAGCTGCTTCTAAAATAAGCTCCGCTTGTGTCATATATTATTATTCTCCATTTTATTATACACTCATCATTAAGCTGTAAGTACAATGTTCAACTGTTTCGTCAGCCCTAGCTGCTAGCCAAACCTGAATGACGAATTGACCATAGAAGCCAGTATTGAATTACCCTATCATTCTAGCAATGTATTCACTTGAAGGCGACAAAATGAGTCATTGCGGTCAAACATATGTTGCATGATCCTTAAAGCCTTCCAAAAGCGCACGTCGAGGCCACGCGAAGGCTGCTCTGGTGGCGGCTCCGTGAAGAGAAGCTACCAGTTAAGAGCAAATCAACATGACACAATCTCGCCATCCTATCATAAAAACATAAAATGTAGGTTATGGTTTTTAATGTGACGCTTAGGCGGTAAGGCCCCTGTCAACGCCTTAGCATTTTAACCGCCTTAGGCGCCCGATTAGGCAGCAAGGTAGGCATTGATCGACTTAGGACGCCTTAAAAATCTTGATTTAAGCAATGTAGTTTTAAATATGGATTAACATGTCGCAAGCAAAGTTTAGTAGCAGTAACAAGAAAGGTTAGATAGTCCCTCACCTCAAAAGCGACAATAGGTTTAGAAGATCATGGGCTTAATCATCCTTCCGTCTGCAAACAAAAAAACGTCGTAGTAAAGTTGGTATCGATAAATATATCAAGCTTGTCACTAAGAAAATAAAGTTTTCAGATATTGTGGTAATGTCAGCTCAGGCTGTGCATTTGTAAACAGAAGATTAATACAGAATGAATCAAAAAAAAAATAGCTGCAGGACCCGTGACTTTAGTTCTAGCTATGAAATACACGGCAAGGAAAATGACATGATTTTTTAGGATTCTCAAATATGTAGTGTATAATTGAAATGTATAAGGAATAAGAGCTTTGTCACAACTCTGTAATCCACTTGCCAAGAAGAGAACATGTCACACCTTCCCATCGGGGGAGGTCACCATGCCCACAGAGGTCATCCCCAACCCAGATTTGATCTCTTTCGGTGCTTTCACTGCAGCACAAATATACCTTCATTTCCGAGACTCGAACTACTGAACTGTCACCGCACATTTTAATTTTGAAAACACTGTGTACGTCCCTATGAACATACAGAGCTCTACTTCTGGCAGTCAGGCACCAATTTCTCTCCTAAGGGATGAGGGAATATGACACAACAGATATAGTGTATTGTAACACAACTCGCAGGACCTATGTGCTAATTATCGCCTGTGCGGAACCTATGGCATAGACAGATGAAGAAAACCACACTACAGAATCAAACAAAAATTTCTGACGGACCTGTAACTTGAAGTAGCACTTTCCGACGCTGTTCTCACCTCCTCTGAGGCCGTCGCGTCCGGTTAATCCCGTCTAGCAGCTTCGGGTCACGAAATTGGCGGATTCCAACACACGCGCGAGAGGGCGGCCGAGCGGAGGTGGTACAGTTTGATCAACCAAATGCAAGCTGCACCCACGAATTCCCCTACCATTTGATCAAGGCCACGGAATTCCGACATTGGGTGAACGAACGGGAGCAGAGGAGGATGGGCCGCTTACAGCTTGATCCTGATGTCGCGGATGAAGGAGGAGTAGGTGGCCTCGAGCTGGACCTCCTTGGCGGCGCCCACGCCGTCCCGCTTCGACAAGGAACCGCGCTCGATATCGTCCTTGCTCAGGTACCACGACCACCCCGCTCGGCCGCCGCCAGGCCGCCCCGCCGGCCGGCCACCCACGAACTACACAATCCAGAAATGGAGACGAAGGGGTAGGAGGGGGACATGAGACTGGTGGTGGACTCAGGGAGGAAGGGCGGCGACTTGGGATTTTGGCTGCGATAGGAGAAAGGCGACGAACGCGGCAGATCTTAGAAGGGGTGGAGCCGTAGGAGGCGTCAGGCGTGGTCTGCTACTGCAATTGTAACGGACGAAATCAGCGGAAAAAATTGTGGGAGGAGGCAGACGCGGCGGCGACCATGGAACTGGCGACCGTGTGGCGGCGGCGCCATGGGGATGGGTGAGGAAGTACGCCGAGGAGGGCGATGGAGACGGCGCAATAGGATCAATTCAGTCCTGATCCGGCGAATGTGGAGGAAACATAACTCGAGGCACTGGTCGGGTGAGCTTTGTTGGGCTGTGGTAAATGGGCCTGTTCGAGCGAACCATCAGGTGTAGCGATGGCCTGGCAGACCACGGTCAGACGACGTACCATGTACCAACTCCCATTTAATAGTAAAGATAAAGAGAATGCAACAAATTTATCAGTCGCTGACGTGTGGACCCGTGTTTTTGACCAGCAATTTTGGGACACTGATTTGTGGGCCCAAAACATGGATAAACCACAAGCCAGCAATTCCAGCAGGATTGATATATGTAGAGATTTGAGGGGGATTAAATAAATCTCCTGTAAGTCAAACTCGTCCTGAATTCCCTCTAGTCCACCCGAATCAAGTCGAGTGAACCAGACGTCACTTCTAGGCGTATGAGTGATAAAACAAAAAACAGCTACGCTGTCCTTGGATCCGCCTAACTTTGCATCCTAATCCTATCCCATCCAGGTATGTTTAGATCCCACCTAACAGCTTGGAATAGACAGAAAGGTCCTACATGCAAACATTCCATCAGTCAAAATGAAAAGAAATGCCAAACATATGCACATGATGTAGCATGCGATGCACGTGCGTCTTCCTCGCATAGAGCAATCTCATATCTCAAGCTCACCTGTTTTGAGGCGACTAGTCCTGGATATGCGGCTATTGCAAGCGTCTTGGCAGGGACTGCTTCAGAGGAACTAATCCGAAAGGTGGAGAAATCTTTCAAGACGGTTACTATCAGGAGCAAGAGAAGAAAGTGAGGAGTTGCAAAGTAACCATCGACGGATCCGTGGCCATAGTGCTGTCGTCAGTTTGTGGTTGTTTTTGCTAGACGGAGGTTGTTGCTTTGGGTGTTGGTGGTCTTCATTGTTGCTCTTTATGGTTGTGTGAGCTCGTGTTGGTGTTTGTTGTATGGTTTTCGTCCGGTTTTTCCACTAATAAACCGGGCACCTTCTTCTTAATAAATGGTTGGGGCAAAGATTTTGCCCCACAGTTCAAAAAAAAAATATCTCAAGCTCACCCTATCCTGGAAGAAACTGCCCCAGATCATGGATTCATGGTTAGGTGGTCCTTAACCAGCTAGGGGCAATTCAGTAACTTCCATCGGACATTTTTTTTGGCGAAACTAACTTCAGTCAGACCTGCTAGTCGCGTCGCCATCGCACCCGTCGTCACCGGCGGCGGCCTTCACGGGCTGGGTTCCATGAATCCTAACTAGAGGTCTAACTAGAGGTCAGCACTAAACACTAGCCACGGCCGACGGCGGCAGCCCACCTAACCCAGACTCCCTAACCAAAAAAAAAAAGGTGTAACCCAGACCACCGTCCATTCCGGGGGCAATCTCGTCATTCCCACAACCTTCCGCAGGTCCGCCTGCTTTTTCCCTTCTCCCCTCACTCTCTCCTCCTGACCTGAAGCAAATATTCCAATCCGACGGCGGCGTGCTGCGAGCCGAGGAATCCCGCCCCGCCGCCCGCCCGGAATAGAAATTCCCCGTGCCCTCATCCTCGAGAGGCGAGCGCCTGCGCCGGGGGAGGGGGCTGCGGCGCGGCGGTCGGATCGTCGCATGGCGGAGATGCACAAGTACGGGCTGTCCAATCAGCCCCCAGGTGCGGGTTCCGCCTCTGGGCTTCTGTTTCTGCGGCGGTTGATCCCTACCCCTCTGTCTCTAGGGTTTGTCTCTAGGGTTTTGGTGGTTTTTTCAGGGGTTTCCCGGTCTGGGTAGGGTAGCTTTTGGTGATCTGATCAGTGGTTTTCGTGGGCTGTTTGCGGAGATTCATGGCGTCGTGCTGTGTTTCGAACGGTTTCTCTGGATTGCTGCGAGTTGTTGGAGAGTGGAGACCCTCTTGTTTCTATGGGTTTAGATTCTAGCGCCTTCTGTAGGCTCGCAGCTGATTAGGGGGTTTGTATTGATTAGGAGAACGTACGCATCCAATCGGAGCAGAAAGAGGACCTAGACCATCGCGTGCTAGTGCTGAAAGCGATTTTGAGTGGTTACTGCTGTTGTTCGTTGCTAGTGGCTGACTTAATGTTACTGCTGATTTGCAGATATTCCCCAGATACTCCAGGAGGCTCAGAATCGGTGGCTGCGGCCCACTGAAATCTGCCAAATACTGTCCAATTACAAGAAGTTCTCCATTGCGCCTGAGCCACCAAACAGGCCTCCAAGTATGCCTCCTCCTCATGGAAATACCTATTCAGTGACGTGTTTGCAGTTCATCCTTTCTTCTGTAGCATGGAAGTGGCATGCCAATAATCTAAAAGTCTACTTGTTGAGGTCATTTTTCTTAGAGTACTTGTTGAGGTCCTAGGAAGTATGGTTTTGCTCGATATGTTTAGATTTCAACAGCAGCCCCTTAACATTGGAACTTGGAGTTTAAGAGGCCACACCCTGGAACAAATCCACTAAAGGCACACCTCCCTCCTCTGACATTAAAAACGTGTTTTAAGCTGTCACTATATCAATATGTGGAGCGTGATGAGCAGAGCGTCGTCCTCACCCCTCTCCTCGCTCACTCCGGAGAAAGGCGAACTTTTGAGAGTCCACCGCCAAATCCACCTCGCAGCCGGTGGGGCGTGGGTTCCCCCCTCTCCGTCGGCCGCTCCGGCGGCGGGAGGGTGGGGGAAGCCCGCTCTACGGCTTGTACATAGGCTAGGGTTAGGTGTGTGTCCGGCCGGCGGCGCTTGGGAGGCGGAGGTGCGGCTGGTGCGGTGTTTGCTGTCGGCGCGGTGCCCCTTCGACAGCGGTGCTCTCTGGAGGACGGCCGCCTCGCGCGTGACTTGTGGGAGCCCGGGGATCGGCGGATCTGCTTGGCTCCCTCCACCACGGCCGGATCCGGGAGCGACGGATCCGGATGTGTTCATCCTGGAGGTTGGTGTTGAAGATCTGCGCGGTGGCGCCGGCGGCTGCGACAGTAGCCTCTTCGGAGGCGGTGCGGAAGACTTCCCGTCTGCCTGGTGGTGGGCTCCGACGATCCAAGGTTTGGGGAGCTTGGGCAGCGGCGCGTCAACGGCAGCTTCATCGTCGTCTTCGTCGCCGGGACTCAGTGGACCTCGTTGTAATTTTACCTTTGTTCTGGGTCTTTCTGTAAGAGTGCGGATCTGATGTACTATCCTCCTTTCGCAAAAAAAAAATATGTGGAGCATGATCTAGGGAATATAAATAATTAACTATGCGAGTTGGCTCCTTTAACTTCATAATATGAAGGACTAATCACTAATCATTTGACGATGAGGCTAGACAATATATCTGCACATGAGACCAGGTTGTTCATGGTAGTAGGTGGATGTTTAAAGTTGAGTGTCCTTGTACTTGGATATGAACTCCTTGTTTGTAGGGACAATTGTCATACTCCATTGTTATTTCTTGGTTTCGTTTTTGGCTGTTCTTGTTTGCGGTAGAAACTGTACCTAGTACATGTATTATCTTAGGGAATTATATACCGATACTGAGATTGCTTTCTTATATAGAGTTGTCATATCATTCTTGTAGGTGGTTCATTATTTCTATTTGATCGGAAAATATTGAGATACTTCAGGCGGGATGGACACATCTGGAGAAAGAAGAAGGATGGCAAGACAGTCAAGGAAGCTCATGAAAAGCTAAAAGTATGTGCAGGCTCTTTGGTAGAGAATTTCCTTTACATTTATGACTTGATGGATACTTTTGTTACTTGTTTATGAATCACTCCAAGTCCTGTAGTATCACTATTTCTTGAACATGCATAGTTGTTATATACTGTACTGTCCAGGCCATCTTATACAAACAGTACTTATATCTACTCATGGGAGATTGCTGTTTCCAGTCCCCAAGGTGCATCTTCCAAAAACAAAATATCATCAGAATATCTTGGTAAAGTTCATGAAAAATACATATATTTAGAAATATAGGCTAGTTTGAAAGTTTTCTGTTATGACATCTTTTTGTAACTAGACGAAGTAGTTAAAAACAATATGGCTCACTTGTTGTGTATCTTTGATAGCAATCAATTTGTTTTGGTCTCAAGCTTTCACCACCAAAGGTGATTACGTGGTGTGGTGGAAGAATTAGTCGTAATATTTTTGTAAAGCCCTATTGTTCTTTTCTTGTGGTTTTATTGCTAGACCAGAAATTGATGCTTGTCCTTTTAGGTTGGCAGTGTTGATGTACTTCATTGCTATTATGCCCATGGAGAAGAGAACGAGAACTTCCAAAGACGGACCTATTGGTTGTTAGAAGAGTAAGTGCTGAATACTGCAATAACTTATTTGAATATAACGTAAATAGTTTTCTAAAACCAATTTGGACAGTCTAATTGTAGCTGAAGTGATATGACAACATGCCATGATGATAATCTCCACTTTTTTTCAGGGGTTTTATGAATATTGTTCTTGTGCACTACCTTGATATCAAGGTATGTTTTGTTTCATTCATGGTGAACATGTATTCCTCAACTTTGTTTGTAATTTGTGTCAGTATCAACTGGTAAACGTTTTGCTGGTACTATGCAAAACACACCCACTCTTCCATTCCTAGTAGTCTCCTCCATACAGAATGAAAAATAACCTCTACAGGGTCACCGCACACTGCGACTGCCATAGTGCATATCTGCATTGCTATTATTGTGCTGTGCATGAACACGCACACATGTATGAATAGGTTTGGTGGGGACACTTTACTGTGTCCAGTTTTCTTTGTTGATTTACCCTTTTATTCGAATGTATCTTTTCCTTATATAATGTTGTAAAAACTGATTTCAGGGTGGCAAACAAAGTTATAGTCGTTCGAAAGAAGCTGAAGATATTGCACGATTTTCAAATGATGATAGTCCTGCATGTTCAAACTCTTTCGCTAGTCAGAGCCAGGTAGCGTCCCAAACTATGGATGCTGAAAGCCCATATAGTGGCCAGATTTCGGAATATGAAGATGCTGAAACAGGTCTTGCTGTTTCTCTTTCTTCATTCTGCACCATCTGCACTAAGTATACATTTATTGATGCATATTCGGTAACATAACTTCTTACAGTGTATGTAAAACAAAATTCGGTGCCACAGATAATTGTCGAGCAAGCTCCAGATACCACCCTTTCGTTGAGATGCAGCAGCCCGTGGATGGAGTCTTGATGGATAATCTGTTGGCTGCCCCAGCTCCAAGCACTTCCATGAATAATCTAGGTAAGATTATTCTATCCTCTGACTTCTGAGATATTCAGCAAATGTTGACTTCTGGCTCAGATTTCATTTTACAACAGTTGCAGGTTATCAAAATGAAAAGCAGGCTACAACAACTAACATAAGCAATAATTTTGGTACTCACCATGGCATAGCTAGTGTGTTCAATGAAGCTGGAACTGGATTAAGGAGTGATTCGAAAAGTGGACTTGATCCTGTGCACTTCAGTGAGCCCTTCCCAGAATATCCAACAGGGTTCATGGAGCCGACACTCTATTCTTCTGTTGCCACCATGGGGTCTAACAATCTGGATGGGAACTCTCGCTTAGAAACATTGATGACTGAGGCACTGTACACCAACAACCTTACTCAAAAGGAAACTGATGCACTGAGTGCTGCAGGCATGACGTCTTCACAGGTGCTTTGCTATTTTCTTGTTCTTATCTTGTGAGATGTTGGTTTCTGTGAGGAATCATGCAACTTCTCTATGCCTGCTCTTCTTTGTGACTACTATGTACTCCTTCACCTTCAGACCGCTTGTAGAGGTGTAGGAAGGTCCTTCCTGATCTGCATTGTCTTAGGAACATGGCAGTATACTTCTTTTTATCTAAATGCACATTCCACTTTGGAGTTCCTATGGCGTGGATTGTACTTACGCATAATCCGGAGGAATATTTAGGTGTACTATGTTTCGCTACCTTTAAGAAGGGGGTGTTTCTATTTTCATCTCTTCAGTATCCATTGCTGTCTGATGTATATTAATATTATGAAAGAGAATAAACTAATGGAAGTAGTAACACTTGCAGACCTTTAAGAATATAGTTTGTCCGAATAGTTACATCTATGTATTCCTTATTTCACAGTAGTGTATCAGCAGGGAAGATACGTGGTGCACACAATATTTACTTATTGCCAGAAACTGATATGCTACCCAAATTCACAGGTGCAGAATGATAGTTATACAGATGGAAGCCTGAGATATCCGCTATTAAAGCAGTCATCATTGGATTTCTTTAATACTGAGCCCAATGGTTTGAAGAAATTTGACAGCTTCTCGAGATGGATGAGTGACGAACTTGCAGAGGTAGCTGATTTGGATATCAAGTCCAGTTCTGATGCTTTCTGGAGCAGTGCTGAAACTGTCAATGTTGCTGATGGCTCTAGTATACCTATCAACGAGCAGCTAGATGCATATGTAGTCAGCCCCTCGCTTTCCCAAGACCAGCTCTTCAGCATTATTGATGTTTCTCCAAGCTGGGCGTATACTGGCTCGAAACTAAAGGTTTGCACACATCTTTATTTTCCGTTCTGCTGTTCTTGTGGCCGTAGGCAGATATAGGAACCCTACTAGTATGATCTTCTATGCTGAATATTCTGTTATAGACTTCTAATAAATTCTAGTGATAACCTAGCATTAATCATCTTCCTTTCTCTTGTCACCCCAATGCAGGTCTTAGTTACTGGTACATTCTTGACAAACAAAGAACATGTAGAAAGTTGCAACTGGTCATGCATGTTTGGGGATGTTGAAGTACCAGCAGAGGTTTTAGCAGATGGCTCCCTGCGCTGCTACACGCCATTGCATCAGTCTGGACGAGTTCCATTTTATGTGACATGCTCTAATAGGGTAGCATGTAGTGAAGTAAGGGAATTCGAGTTTCGTGATTCTGAGACTCAGTATATGGAGGCGGCAGATCCTCATACTACTGGCATTAATGAAATGCATTTACATATCCGTATTGAGAAGTTGCTTTCCCTGGGACCAGATGACTATGAGAAGTATGTTATGAGTGATGGAAATGAGAAAGCTGAGTTAATCAGCACTATTGGTTCCCTGATGCTTGATGATAATTTTACAAACCTGGCATCACCGTCGGATGAAAAAGCTTTTAACGCTGGACAGGATAAGAATCGTGAGAAATTGGTCAAAGATAAGCTGTACTATTGGCTTATCCATAAGATACATGATGATGGGAAAGGTCCCAATGTGTTGGGCAAGGAAGGACAAGGAGTAATACATCTAGTAGCTGCACTTGGCTATGATTGGGCTATAAGACCAATAATTACTGCAGGTGTACATGTCAACTTTAGGGATTCTCGTGGATGGACTGCCCTACACTGGGCTGCATCATGTGGAAGGTATTGCAAAAATGTTATATAGCTATTGGTTATTTCTATTGCTTACTCGTCCATGTCGAACTTACAGTCTATTGTTTAGGGAGCGAACAGTTGGTGCCCTCATAACAAATGGAGCTGCATCTGGTGCATTAACAGATCCAACTCCTCAATTCCCATCTGGAAGAACGCCTGCTGATTTAGCATCAGAAAATGGACACAAAGGCATCGCGGGTTTCCTTGCAGAGTCTGCCTTGACAAGTCATCTTTCAGCACTCACATTGAGAGAATCAAAGGGCTGCAATGTTGAAGAAATATGTCGAACATCAGAAGTGGATGGGTTTGCAGAATCAAATTCAGCTCGCCTTGCCTGCCAAGATTCTCAGGCAGAGTCGTTAAAAGATTCACTTGGTGCGGTTCGTAAATCAACTCTAGCTGCATCCAGAATATTTCAAGCTTTTAGGGTGGAATCTTTCCACAGAAAGAAGGTGGTTGAATATGGAGATGATGATTGCGGATTATCTGATGAGCGCACACTTTCACTTGTTTCTCTTAAAAATGCCAAATCTGGACAGAATGATATGCCACATTCTGCTGCAGTTCGTATCCAAAACAAGTTTAGAGGATG
Organism: Poa pratensis; assembly: GCA_947311845.1. Lineage (NCBI taxonomy): Eukaryota > Viridiplantae > Streptophyta > Magnoliopsida > Poales > Poaceae > Poa > Poa pratensis. Next base: position 117,166,248 of record CAMZMU010000063.1, on the reverse strand, counting down.
GAAAGGAAAGAAGGAGTTTATGATTATTCGACAGAAAATCATCAAGATACAGGTATTCTATAGGCTAGTCTAGCTAATCCTTACCTTTTTTCGTATGGCTAGCTCTCATATAACCACCTAATGCTTCAACTGATTGTAGCACATTTATTTGATGTGAGGACAGGACAGGACAATTAGTTAGTTACTACTCTCTTCTTATTCTCATTCCAGGCTGTTAACCAACTAAGTGATCTGATGGAATTATGTTTTTTTTTCTATACTATGGAATGATCTGTGCTTAAATCGTTGAACAGACAACAGTTTGCTGTGCCTTATATATTCTAAACATTTCATATTTGCCATTTATTCTATTCCTTTGGATTTTTTTGGGGGTGTGGGGTGGTAATATTTCATTGTAAACGTGCGATTATTCCAAATTCTACTACTTCAAATCTGGGGCGTTCTACTTAACAATGAGATATTTATTTATCATACATTTTATAGAACCAGTACACTGTTTCTTTGACTTCTTTTGTGGTATTTTGTTGTTGTGAGCTTATGGTTATTCCAATTTCCATTACTTCAAAGCTGATGCGAGTTTATTTTACAACTAGTTTTAGATGAGGAAAAAGGTATCCTATTGCCAAAATTGCGGTAGTAGTTATTTGAGGTCTGTGTGAGAAAGGTTTTCAACCCTTGAGTGGTCTTGACTCTTGAGTTGCAGATCTTACACTGTCTTTATGTGAGTAATTCCAGTTATGTTTGTTGTCAACTACTCCCTCTGTCCCATAATATAAGACATTTAGGCAAGCTAAAACAGTTTGCCCAAACGTTTTATATTGTGGGAGCGAGGGAGTACTATATAAATGCTGCAGTGTTTTTCTGTTAATGTTCTATCACTTATGGAATTATCTGTTCGCTAGGCTCATGTAAGAGGACACCAAGTAAGGAGAAACTATCGGAAGGTAGTCTGGTCAGTGGGTATCGTGGAGAAAGTTATACTGAGATGGAGGAGAAAGGGAAGGGGCTTGCGTGGTTTCCAACCTGACAAACAAATTGAAGGGCTCTCACAGACTGAACCTGCAAAAGAGGAAGATGAATACGACTACTTGAAGGATGGCAGGAAGCAGGCTGAAGGCAGGCTAGAAAGGTCATTAGCTCGTGTGAAATCAATGACTCAATACCCAGAAGCAAGAGAACAATACAGTAGGCTGCAAGCCTGTGTTACAGAACTGCAAGAGTCCAAGGTTTGCTTCCTTTTCTCATAACAAATTATTAGCATATTGTAACAGAACATCGAGGGGTTATCACGTACAGTCCCTCCTGTTGTTTTTCCTCATTTTCCTTTGCTTAAGCATTGACCTGCACATCCGAAGATGAGCTAATGAATGATACAGTTATCTAACTTGGACTCATATTTTTATGGCTTGGGACAGGCAATACAGGATAAGATGCTAAATGATGTTGCTGATGCCGAGGGAAGCGATTTCATGGCTGATTTGGAGGACTTGTGCGGGGATGATGACACATCAATGTCCACTTTTTGTGATGTTGATGAGGTTTACTAGACCAGTTAGGCCGTGACTTGTTCGTTTTACCAGACTAGTTGTAAATTCTTTCGCTAGATGTTCACTTCTCACCATTGGACTCATTATATATAGCTAATACATGGAACTTACATAGTTCTTTTCAGAGTACTTTCATTGTCTGGTTATGCAAGAACTTGCCATTGGGCTCTATGGCTGAACTGTAGTTCTAGTACTGATCATGGACGAATTTTCATTTTCATTTGGCTCGCTAGCAGCTTCTGTAATCAAAGCGAACCATCAGAGTTGCATAGATTACAGAAAGAGTAAAAACAAACCCATGCCATCTATTTTCTTGTTTTACAAAAAAAATGCAACTATTTCTAGGACATGGACACAAATGAGATTTTAGATCTTGTTTTTTTTTTTTTGCGAAAGATTAGATCTTGTTGATCCATTGTGAAAAAGAAAACGCGTCGCCGTTCGCCTGTTCAGCATCTCTTGTTGGATGAGGAGCCACGTATTCGACCTGTCGTGGAAGTCAAGAGCAGCGAGATTCTGCTGAAGTGCTGATAGTATAATGCGCAGGTTTCTCCCAAGAATGAGCAGGTTTTTGTGCGATGTTTTGAGAATCTTCTGCCATGAATTCGGAGAGAGGCCTCTCTGCCTTGTTAGCACCCTCCTACTCAAGCCTTAACGGATTCAAGGTTTACGCTTTCAGAGCAATGTTGACGTAGTCCAGTCCCTTAATGCCCCATTTGCTTAGAGCATCTCCAACAGCCGCCCAACGCGCTGGCGCTGTATAATTTTTTTGCAGCGCCGAAATCGACGTTTGGCGCGCCGCGCGCAGGTTTCGCTTTAGCAGTCGCGCTATAATTTAGCGCGTCGCTGCCGCGCTTCACCAGGCGCGCTAGAATGCAGCGCGCGAGCTCAGCGGAAACAACATTTGCACTTGAACATACAACCGTGAAGATCAAACAAATACCAAATAAATCAACAATAAATAGTATAATTATTATTACAACACAAACAAATTATTTTTGTCGAATACAAATAGTTCAGCAAACAATAGAATGAATAGTTCAATAAAATGAATAGTTCAATAGAAATATAACAAGTAATTGAATGAATTTCATTGTTGCCCATTCCACTTCCACCACTCCTCGATTAGATCCTTTTGAAGCTCATCGTGACGTTCGTTGTGTTGAATGGCATGATAAGATGCCACAAAGCGAGCGGTCCTCTCCGCTCTCCTCCGCACTTGCACGGGACGGCCCATCAACTCATAGTGAGAGTAGTCCAACTCTTCCCCACGCTCATCCTCGATGATCATATTATGCATGATCACACAAGCGGTCATGATGTACCAAAGCATGTCTTGATCCCAAAATCTAGCCGTCCCTCTCACGATAGCAAATTGGGCTTGCAAGATTCCAAATGCTCTCTCCACATCTTTCCTAGCCGCCGCTTGAGCATTGTGGAAATCAAGCACTTTCTTACCTTGTGGATTCTTAACCGGCTTCACAAATGTTTGCCACCTTGGGTAGATGCCGTCCGCAAGATAGTAGCCATAGTTGTATGTATGGCCATTTACTACAAACTCCACCGGGCAAGTTTTACCTTTTGCAATCTTATTCATGAGTGGTGACCGGTGAAGAACATTGATATCATTGAGAGATCCGGGCATGCCAAAAAAAGCATGCCAAATCCAAGTCCATGATCGGCCACCGCTTCAAGAATTATAGTAGAATCTTATGGTGGCCTTGGAATTGTCCATGCCATGCCTTAGGACAATTTTTCCAACTCCGTGCATGCAGTCAATAGAACCAAGCATACCTGGAAACCCCCGAGCAGCGTTGAACTCCAAAAGCCTAGCCGTGTCTGCAGCATTGGGAGCTCTCAGATATTCCTTCCCAAATATTTGCACAATTCCAACGGCAAACCGCTTGACACGCATGATGGCTTGGCTCTCACCCATGGCCAAATGGTCATCAACTAGATCCGCCGGAATACCATATGCCACCATACGCAAAGCGGCGGTCACCTTTTGATAGGTGCTATGCCCTAGCTCACCGGCGGCGTTCCTCCTTTGCTGAAAGAACCGATCATGCCTCGCTAACTTCGCGGCGATGCGCTTGAACAACTCGATCCTCATTCTAAAACGGCGCCGAAAATAAGACTCGGGATATGTTGGATGCTCCAAAAAATAGTACCTCATCAATCTTTCATGAGCATCGATTCTTTCCCTCCACAACTTGATACGGCCAACAACGGAACCACCATGCTTCCGTTTTCTCTTCGCGCGAATAGCTAGGATCATTGCAACATCTTCCTCCTCTTGAAGATCAAATTCTTTATCGGAAGAATCATACGAATAACTCATCTACATGCATCAATGCACTCTAATTTAAATTCTAAACTAAATATACACCAAATTCACCAAAGTTTAAGTGCACATGTCATTGTTATACCTTCAAGGTGTTTTATCAAACACCTTGCGCGCGTGGAGATGTGCGCCCGCGAGGTGGCAGCGGCTACGTGTCGCCGAAGCAGCGGCGACGAGTGTTCGGCGAAACAGCTGCCGCCGGAAGCGCCGGCGGCGTCGGTGAAGGCCCGGCTCGCCCGGCTCGATTCAGCGCCGCGGTGAGCTCCGCGCAGCCATATATAGCGGCGGCGCGCGGGGGAGTAGCGGAGCCAGCGCCGGCGCCAGGTAAATCGACCGCGGTGGCGCCGGTCAAGTTGGGGGAAGAGATGCGAGCGGCGGCGCGAGCAGTGGATTTTTCAGATCTGGCGGTTGCTAGGTCGCGCCAGAATTTGCTGTCGTCCCGCGCGCTGTAGTCGCCGCCCCAAATTTGAGGCCAAATCTACCGCTTGGCTGCGCGCGCTGGATGGTTTTTAGTGCGCGAGTTTTTACCGCTGCCGCTGGAGTACTGAATTTGCTCCGCGCGCGCTAAAAAGCGGTTATTTCCAGCGCGGGCCAAATAGGGCGGCTGTTGGAGATGCTCTTATCAACGCAACCGGCCCAAAAACCCCGTCCCGAAACTTTCACTTCCCCTCTTCCTTCCAATCCGCCACTCCGCCGCTAGGGTTTTATTCCTCCTCCGCAGCAGCATCGGCGGCGGCGGCGGCGGCACGAGACGATTCAGCCAAGCCCGGCGAGAGCTCGAGGGAGATGAGGCTCCTGACGCACAACTTCCTGGCGTCGAACGTGAAGGGCGTGAGCACGGGCTACCCGCTCGCGCTGGAGGTCGCCAAGTCCTCCATCAAGGAGGTGGAGCTCAACGCCGACTTCCTCCGCGGGATCCTCCCCAAGCTCGACTGGCGCGCGCTCGTCGCCGCCGCCTCCGCCGCGGGGTTCCCGGAGCTCCTCGCCGCGGAGCAGCCGCAGGAGGCCGAGCTCTTCGCCGAGGGCGCGGCGGACGTCGAGGGCAGCGCGATCCGCCGCCTCCACCACGCGCTCCTCGAGATCCACGTCGAGGAGGGCACCCTCGTCTGCCCCGACAGCGGCCGCTCGTTCCCCATCCTCAAGGGCGTCCCCAACATGCTCCTCCACGAGGACGAGGTGCGGCACTGACTAGCGAGCCGCAGCTGCTCTTACCTGCTTGCTTGCTCGTGTCATGTCATATAGGTTTCCAACCTTCCAGGGTCCAGGGGTTGGACTTCTAAGATTGGATGTATGAACTATGAAGTATGGAATGATGGTAGTGTGATGGTAACTAGATAAATGAATGCCATATTCGTGATGCTTTTACTGGAATTGTGCTTTTGTTTCAGGTGAACTTTGTAATTGTCTGTGACTCTTGTTTAGTCACTGTGAGCTCTTTTAGTGTGGAAATAGCGGTCAGGAATGATTTGGTACAAAGCACACTCTCATTTACTAGCCAATTTTACAAAGCTCTTACCTGCTTGCTTGCTCGTGTCATGTCATATAGGGTTTCACCCTTCCAGGGTTGGACTTCTAAGATTGGATGTATGAACTTTGAAGTATGGAATGATGATAGTGTGGTGGTAACTAGATAAATACTAATACTCGTGATGTTTTTACTTGGAATTGCGCTTTTGTTTCAGGTGAACTTTATAATTGTCCGCGTCTCATTGTTTAGTGCTGTATGGCCTTATTAGAACTTAACAGTTTGTAGTGCAATTGTGGCGCACATTTTGTCAAACTGTGAGCTCTTTCGGTATGGACATAGTGGTAAGGAACGAATTGGTACAAAGCACAATCCCACATGCTAGTCAATTTTGATTTAGGACACTCGGATTGCTGATTCTTACAATGTAATATTATTTATTGTTTCCTCTAATTTGAAGATATAGTGCCGATATTGCTTTTCGGTTGAGTAATTTGGGGGCAAACTTTGGTGGTAGACTAACCTCTGGGAGGTTTAGCTTGTTTGAAGCAATTGCGATTTGCGAAGCTATTCTAAGTAAACTGTTGAGTTTCAGTTGCTTTCTATTTGCCTACTCTTATGCTGAGTATGTCTGAGGTATAAAGTACTGGCTTAGGTGTCTCTAAACTAAACATTTCTGCATGATAGTACATCATTATGGTCCAACCCCGTTCCGTAGTATGATCATTATTCGCTAGTACACCTGTGCTGTGCACACATGTATCTCTGAAATCTGAACACATCATCCCACGGTGCATAAGAATATAAATTGTTAGTACAGAGAGACTGTTTGAGTTTCTGAAGAAACAACCGAAAAGGAGCAAATGTAAAAAACAAACTGGGTACATCACTGACATGTAACAGTTTTCTTGCCGATGAGTTGCACGCAGAGCCCAATTAAATTGCATCTCCACCGGGGCCTCCAAACGACCCCCAAAAGGCCCTTTGGGGGGGCCGGATAGCAAAAATCGTCACCAGCGGCACCCCCAAAGGCTCGCTCCGAGCTATTTTGTGTCCGGCACCCCCAATCGGGCCTTCAAGTTTGGAGGCCCTCCTTGGGGTGCCGGACATCGGCTCGGCCATGGCCCTGACAGCGCTGACCGCCTTCATACACAAACACGCCGTGCCCATGTTAATGAAGGCGCGCAGGAGGCCGTTTCGCCGGTTAATGGCGGTCAGTTGCCGGGCAGTCTCCAGGCGATGGGATTGGACGGGAGGCGATGCGACGAGACGGCGGCGGCAGGCCTGCCGGCACGCGGCGCATTAACGCCGGTGACAGCGTGCGCGGCAGTCCACGCGCCGGCGTCGCGGCGTTCCCACGCAACGCATTTACGCCGACGCGGATGCTCGCGCACCGCCCAGCTCCCCTCCTCTGCCGCCCTTAAATCGCCTCTCCCACGGCGCCCTCTCTCCCACACCGCCCTCTCTTCTATCCCTCTCCCACACCCTCCGTCGCCCCATCTCCCAGACCTCTGTGTCCATGGCGAACAACTGGGAGGGCAACATCAGTAGGCGCAGCGGGCGCACGGTCTCCACCGAAGAGGCGTGGTACCTGTACCGCTACGGCCTGCTGGTGCCACCGGACGCGCGTCTGCCCTCAGGGTGGCGCACGTCCCCCCACGGCGGCCTCCCCGTGCCGGCGCTGCCGGAGACGCCGGACCAGATCCGGCGCGACATCGAGCGTCGCTGGTCCTGGCTGACCCCGCACGAGCGCACCCTCCCCGAGTACGACGACAATAACTGGGGAGCGTGGCTGCGGCGGTTCGAGCGCGAGCAGACGGTGGTGCTCGCGTTATTCGACGGCCCGAGAAGGCCGGCCGCCACAACGCGGAAGGCCGCCACGGTGGGGCGGCACAGGCCACACCGTGGACTCCGCCATCGCCGCCGCGCGCCAGCACGCAAGGGCGGGGAACAGCACCCCGTTGCGGCTGTTACCTATGCGGCCACGGTACCAGGAGGTGCAGCAGCAGCAGCGCCGCAGCTGCCGCCCGTGAAGGAGGAGCCACGCTCGCCTCCGCGTCGTGGAGGAGGAGGCACCGGCATCGTCATCCGCGAACACCGCGAACAACGGCGTTCGCCACCACGCGGGCGGCTCTACCTGCGCCGCCCTAGAGCCAGGACGCCTCCACCTCCCGTGGAGACGATCCCGTACGGGTATGCCGTGCCGTCCCCGCTGCGGAATGAGCACGACGGCAACTCGCCGGGGTTCCTGGCCGCCATCGCGGACTCGGTGACAACCATCGAGCGCGACAGCCCCGGCTACATGGGGCCGCCATCGCCACCTCGGTGGCAATGGCGGCAGCCTCGTCCTCCTCCGGCGGCGCCTCCTGCAGCAGTCCACGAGCCACGGCGGATCCGGCTCCTCCTCCGCCTACATCGTGGTCGACGACGACGAGACGGCGATGGCAACGGCGACGGCAGCGGCGACGACAGCGACGAGGCGTGGCTGGAGGCCAACTTCAGCGAGTAGGGCTAGGGTTTAGGGTAGGGCACCTAGGCCGCCCAAGTTCAAATTCATTCAAAAATCTTTGTAATATATAAGAAAAATAATGAAATTTAAACTTTTTATATTATTTTGCAATGTTTTAAAACGCCCCCGAGGTGTTCGACAAATTGCTCGCGATTGGGGGTGGCCTTTGGGGGTGCCGCTGTGGGCGGGCTCCAAATGTTGCCCGGGCCCCGGTGGAGATGCTCTAAAACTTTGCAAGAGTAGAGTGCACTACATATATGGCCATACCATTCCCTGCTACATGTAATATGTACATAATAGGACAAATGCGAAGGTAAGGTATACATTTTGCAAACATGATTAGTTAGGTTGGATCTACCTAGTACCGTGGATATTACAATATGCTGGTCAATTTCTGCATGTCCCTTCGACAGCCTGTCCTTGTCACAAGTTTTGACGTTTAGACAAGTATCCTTGTGCATGACACCCTTGAATTCGTCAAACTCAACATCTGGTTTAGATATCCTAGAAACTCTTTGGTTGAAGAGGCCGCCTTCTCTGTACTAAAGAATAGTTGGAGTATGGAGTGGACCTTTGAAACAAGAAATGTACGAACTGACTGACCAAGAACAGTTTACTTGCCGACTCAGTCCAATGGACCAAGACGATAGTGAAGGGAGCTACCCGCAGACTCAGGCCAATGGACCTAGCGGCGGTGGCTCGGCCTCTATCTACACTGAACACAGTGCCGAGATCCTCAAGGTCACATACTGCATACAACCGCAGGAGGTATTATCAGTCTATCACATTGCATAAATCTTCTATCTCAATCTAAGGTCAAAGAGGTGTGAGTTCTTAGAGATTTACTTGTGTCATGCTCTCCACGATAGCAATTTGACACAAGCTTGAAGCAAAGTTAATTTCCTTGATGATACAGCATTAACAGGCACACACTCCATGTATGTAGGTAACCTGCCGCAAACCTCTTCTTACATTATTTTACTCTCGTCATGATTAGTAATTTGCTAGAAGGACGACAGTTACCAATAAAATCTACTGCACAAGGTGGTCCTGGGAGTCCAGGGACGGAGGTGAGCTCTCGCCGGCATTGCCAAACTCCTGGGCATGGGAGCCGTTGCTGCAGTGCCCTGCCGTGTAGCACATCATTTCCACCCACAGCTCGGAGATGACTCAAAATAGCATCTCCTCGCTCCTGGCCAGCAGCTTGTCTGCAAGATGATGAAGTATAATTTGTAAGTCTCATGCTCTGCTCTGACCAAACTAATTATTGAACTAGTGCAAAATAAGCCACATAGAGACTGACTGCATTTTGAAGAAACCCAAAGAAGCAAAGTGAAATATTACTCAAACATCTGATTTGTGATTCTCGTCATTACCGAACAAGATAAAAACGGAGCATATCATCACTTTAGTAGTGATTCTCATAACTGACCAATGTCAGCCACGTACCGTTTCCTTGCCAACTGCTTCTCCACCCAAGTTCTTCTGAAAAAACCCAAATTTCCAGTCAACCTTTGCTAGAGCATGTGCACAAATATTGGATGCCATGAAAAACGTAAATGGAGTCCGAGGCAAGGCAAATGCAAATATAATTAAACATACATGCATCTTGCTATGGAACAATGATTAATTTGGACCCACCTACAGTGAATATTAGAAATAGTAGTCAGTTTTTTCATGCAGTTAGGACATTTAGACAAGTATCCGCAAGTCACTCACTCACCCATCGCCGTCAATGACTTCGTCATCACTGGAGACTTTTCCATATTTCAAAGATTCTAACTGAGACATGCTTTCTTCACAGAAGCCCAAAAAGTTTTCACGGTCAAACTTTGCTAGTGTAGAGTGCACATAAATGCTCATATGTAAAGTGTAGTAGAAGTCCGAGGAATGAAAATAGCAAAAATAATTAATTTGGACGACGTATGTAAAGTGTCAGAGGGTCCAATGACTAGTAGCCGTGTAACACCCACCCACTCGTCGCACTCAAAGTCATCCCTGGAGACTTCTTTAGTTTGCCAAGAGTCTGCAAGATTTGAAAGTGGCCAGCCTAGTTAAATTTGTCCAGAGACTAACCAGCAGCTTACCTCATCAATCCCAGCCATGGAGGTTGCCATGTCCGCAGTTGCGACTGAACTTGTGAGCCGTTTCATCTCCTTCCTGCTGAACAAGTACAACTCGAGCCATCCACGATCAGAGGAACATGTGGAGGAGAGGTTGCAGCATCTCCTGATGAGAGCTTGCACCATCGTCGAGGAGGCGGATACACGATACATAACCAATTCTGGGATGATGATGCAGCTCAAGACACTCTCAGAGGCCATGTACCGAGGATACAGTGTTCTGGACAGCTTGAGGTACCGAGCCCTCCAAGATGGTGCAGGCTTCGATGAGGTTAGCAGGACCGACTCATCTAGCATCAGCTTTTATTTACCCAAGCGTTATCGAACAATAACAGATAGAGCCTCACGCCTCGAGTCACATGGTGCCTTGGAAAGCTTAGAAACTGCTGTTGCTAACATGAAAGAATTTGTTGTGCTTCTGGGAAGATGCGAGCGCATGTCTAGTAGGCCTTACGATGTTTATCTTTACACCGACAATTTCATGTTCGGCCGACACGCTGAAAAGCAAAACCTATTGAGCTTCTTGCTGCATTATAACGACCCTGCTGGCGACCATGCACCGGCAGTTCTTCCGATCATAGGTGGTGCAGCAATTGGAAAGAAAACTTTGGTTGCTCATGTGTGCGGAGACAGAAGGGTCCGCTCGCGCTTCTCCTCTATTTTGCACTTGAATGGCGACAACTTTTTGAGGATACTTGACCATGGAAGGACAATGGAAGGGATGATGTTGGTGGTTATTGAGTTTGCTTCTGATGTGGGTGATGATGAGTGGAAAAAGTTTCACTCATTTTTCATAAGAGTGGGCAGAGGAAGCAAGATCATCATCATAAGTAGACTCCAACCGTTAGCCCGATTTGGATCGGTGAAACCAATTTTCCTAAGTATTTTGTCTTACGACGAGTTGAGGTACCTTTTCAAGACGCTGGCATTCGGGAGTGTAGACCCTGCAGAACATCCTCGACTAGTGCAAGTAGCAGATGAATTTGCCAAGGTGTTGCACAATACGCGAGGTTCACTTATCGCAACAAATACCTTCGCAGATGTGTTGAGAAGGAACCTCGATGTTCAGTTTTGGCGTCGCACATTGGACAAGGGGTTAAGAATGGTGAAAAGAAACATCTCGCTCTATGGCATGCCCCCAACCATGCTTGTACAACAAGGCCAGCCAGTGGACATAACGGACATGGGTATGCATCCACTTAGCATGGCACGCTATACAGTCGATGCTTCAGTCCAGGGGGATTTCCCAAGTGTGACACTTCGTGAACTTGTTCTAGATCCTAGAGTTATACCTAAAGAAGATTTCATTCTAGTATTATGGGAATCAAGGATAGCCCCTCATAACTCATTTGCCTATTTTGTTACAAGTGGTGCTCAGGATACACATGAAGGTAATTCCAGCTTGCTAGGGAGAAAGCGACGAGGAGTGCCAATCTAATATTTGTTTCAAAGCTCGTGCAATGTAACTCCCGCTGTATTGTTTGATATATGAAAAACAGATGTGGTCATGTGTAACATTCAACCAAATGTAATAGAAATCTCAATTCACAGGAAATTTGTATGTTATATCCAGCAATCCCTCCTGATCTTCTCAGCTGAAGTTGCAAACCCTACAACCACTCCTCACTAGCTCTAGCTAGATTCAGTAAGAGCATCTCCAATAGGTGATGCAAAATAGGATTTAACCACTTTTTACATCACCAGGAGCCAAAAAACTAAAGAAACAATAAAGAGGTGTATGCATAGCTTCTGAACAGCAATTCGATCTTGCTAATACCATGTTCTGCGTAAAAGCTGGAATCGACCAGCGAACCAAGAATATATGTGTGGATGTGGATGCCACAAAAAAAAACTTAGATCAAGTTCCCACAAAAACTGCTACAGCGCATACACAGGATAAAGTTAGATTAATTATTAGTCTGCTAGTGCCTCGCGCAAAATCAACAAGTTTAGCGAGATTTCGGGAATTGGAAACAGGTTTGGATTCAGATTACCTAGGGTCCGGAAGAACTCGCGGCGCCGGCGGGGCATTGCATCTGCGAGGCGCGCGTTGCCGTCGGCGAGGCTTCAAGTGCTCGCAGTCCCCGCACCTGACGCGGGCGACCACCTTGGCTCCGCGCGAGCTGTGACAGGATGCTACGGCGCAGCTCCACCTTGCGTTCGGGTCGGGGGGCCGGGGGCGGGAGGGCCTCGTGGTTGCCGACATGGTGGGCTTTGGGGAAGGAGGGGGAGGACTCAGAAAAAAAAAGATTAGGACGCTGGGACACGGGGGCAGCAAACATGGATGTGTATTGCAAGTTTGCAACAGAAGAGAAACAAATCAACTTTTTTTTTTTGCATGGTAATACGATTCTCATTGATAACGTATATACCGATCTTACAGATCTGAAAAGATAGGATAAACCTATGTGACAAACCAACGCCTATATCTCTTCTTCGGCACCACCGTAGCAGCCACCAAAGAAAAAAATAGACAGATCACCTCTTCACCCGAGCTCGACGTGGCTCCATCGCTGATCATCAGCTTTTCGGACCTCCAAAATAGTTTGCCATAGGACAAACCATTGCGTTGAAAGAATCAGACCGGGGCAGCACGACCCCGGACACGCCATCGAACTTCAGCACTGGCACCCCCGCACGACGACGTCGGAGTAGGGAACCAGAACCATCAGCCTCCAACCACAAACCCAGCACAAGGTGCACCATCTTCCAGCTGTCACCAGTGTAGACCACGTCTGGACGTACTCCTGGACGAATCCTCTCTGCTCCACCGTGGCGCCGGAGACAACGCCGCAGCAACGGGGACAGAACAGGAGGAAAACCCATCTGCCACCGCCTCCGCCTCGCCGACACCATCCATGAACGCTATCGCCACCGATCTGAAAGATCGGCAAGCACACAAAGCCGCCAACTCCGAGACGCCGCCATGAAGGAGAACGTCGGTATGGGAGTAGAGTTGAGGCAGATTTATTTGCCCGTGCGCCGCTCGCACCACCCCAACGACGCACCATGCCAGAACCTTCCTAACCCTACCTACCATGCAAAAACGGAGAAAATGGGTCCCCCTCCCTCCCGCCGCCGAAGCAGCAAGCGGAGGGAGGGAGGCCCAGCTCGCCCGCGGTGGAGATCGGTGGAAAAGAGGCTCCGCCTCCGAGTCGCCTGGCGGCGCTAGGTTAGGGAGAAAAGAAATAAAATAAGAATGAATTTACAAAAAAAAACAAATCAACTTGCTGTCGAAAAATGTCGATGCAACCTAAATTTACCTAAAAAAACAATCGATACTCGTAGCCTATACACAGTTTTCCCTTACGTATTATACTATTCAAAAAAAATCTATTTGATCTACTCATTTAATTTACTATTTAGAAAAAGGCGAAAAATTCAGCTGAAAGCCTAGTCCAGATTCATATTTCAACCCTGATAGACCATCCAATGCACATACTCCTGTATTTTTCCTCCGGAGCCTAAAAATTCCTAAGAAAATACACAACAACTAAATTACATATCATGGGTGGAGCTCGGTGGACGGAGTTCCAGGGGCGGAGATAGGAACTAAGTTTAAGGGGGGCCAAACATGATAGTCAGCCATAAGGGGGGGGGGGGGGGGGGCAAATAGGGTGGTTTTCACTAAAATATCATTTTTTAATTAGACTTATACTTAAAAATACCTGTATGTACCAAGACATAGGGGGGCATGCCCCTGCTGGTCCCTAGCTCCGCCACTGCGGAGTTCCGGCGTACTCGTCAGAACCGCGAGACGACGGCAAGCCGGCAAGGTCGTACACGGGCGGAACAGAGAGATTGTACACTTCGGCAATGTCAAGCTGCTGTTGCGGCATGAGTTACTCGTGTACTCCATCCATGTGTAGAAGGAGAGTTTGTTTCCAAGTAGTTGATGTCGTACGGTCTTGTCAAACGAGATGCGGCAGCACGCGATGTGTCAGAAAAAAGAGTATGTTTCCTGAGTAGTTGACGCCGTACAGTCTTGTCGAGCAAGATCACGCGAGGAGATGCCCACACGGATCAGGCGATGGCCAAATTTCCGACCAACCCATTTCACCCAAGAAACATAGAGACCACGTACATATGTATGCTTTGCACGGAAGAAACAGACCGACGACTACAATGTACCAAACCACGAAACATTGCTTTTTTTAAATAATATATACATGTATAGATGTACTGATGTAGTCCAACCTAGAACCATCACCATGTCAAGCAACCCAACATATGTCAAGTCGTCATTGAGCTCAAAGGTGAACTCTTTCCTTTACGAGATCTCATTTCGTGCCATTTGGATGGTATACTACGTGAGCATCTACCCCTTTCCTATGATAGGTATCACATGACGAGCACGGACATTCGGGGAGATGTCAAGGAAGCCCAAGACTCAAGATCATCCAAGGCGTACGCATGGAAGAGGAGGAGAAAGCGTCAAGACAGAGAAGAAGGAAGAGGAGCAAGCAGCCCCAGGCAGCGGTACTACCGCCAGAGGTCGCGGTACTACCGCCGCCGCTACCGCCAGAATCGGCGCTCTGTTGCTCAAGCCGGTACCTCCAGCGGAAGCGCAGCGGTACTACCGCTTGACTCAGCGGTACTACCGCCACGGCATGATCAGTGGCGGCTTCGAAGGCCCGCTCCAGCGGTACTACCGCTGGACTCAGCCGTACTACCGCCTCGCAGCGGTACTACCGCTGGCCCAGCGGCACTACCGCTGCGGCGGGAACCAGCTCGGGTTGGATGCCCTTATCCTCTTCTCACCTACCCCCCTTTTGGGTCAACACTATAAATAGGCACCTACCCCCTCCAGATGATGATGTAGCCCAACCTAGGACCATCACCATGTCAAGCAACCCAACATATGTCAAGTCGTCATTGAGCTCAAAGGTGAACTCTTTCCTTTACGAGATCTCATTTCGTGCCCCTTTGGATGGTATACTACGTGAGCATCTACCCCTTTCCTATGATAGGTATCACATGACGAGCACGGACATTCGGGGAGATGTCAAGGAAGCCCAAGACTCAAGATCATCCAAGGCGTACGCATGGAAGAGGAGGAGAAAGCGTCAAGACGGAGAAGAAGGAATAGGAGCAAGCAGCCCCAGGCAGCGATACTACCGCCAGAGGTCGCGGTACTACCGCCGCAGCGGTACTACCGCCGCCGCTACCGCCAGAATCGGCGCTCTGTTGCTCAAGCCGGTACCTCCAGCGGAAGCGCAGCGGTACTACCGCCCCGCAGCGGTACTACCGCTTGACTCAGCGGTACTACCGCCACGGCATGATCAGTGGCGGCTTCGAAGGCCCGCTCCAGCGGTACTACCGCTGGACTCAGCCGTACTACCACCTCGCAGCGGTACTACCGCTGGGCCCAGCGGCACTACCGCTGCGGCGGGAACCAGCTCGGGTTGGATGCCCTTATCCTCTTCCCACCTACCCCCCTTTTGGGTCAACACTATAAATAGGCACCTATCCTCTCCAGATCTAGATAGACTATGTTTTCAGATTAGAGTAGAGCTAGACTCTTTCTTCTCAAAGGTCTCCTTCCTCCCCTTGTGGGGATGGTTCCTCCCCTAGTGGAGAAGATCCCCTTGTGGATTCAAGACCTCTACTTGTAGTTTGACTACTTGCCAATCTTTCATCTTCGGGTGACTTTATTGGAGCGGTTCGGTTGACCGTTGGAGAAACAACCATCCAAGATCCCTTCTTGTATCTACTTGCCGATCTCCCACCTTCGTGTGGATTCTATTGGGCCGGTTGGACCGACCGGTAAGGGAAACGGTTCTTGTATCTCGTGTGTGTTCTTGTGTTCTTGGTGTTCTTCCTCGTGTTCTTCGTGTTCTTGCGTGAGTTCGTCCACTCGTTCGTCAATCCGTGAAGATCGGGCCACCCTAGAGATCCATTCCTCATCATATGGTATCAGAGCATGGTTGCCACGGATTTGACTTTGTTTCCCCCACAAATCCCCCAAATTTTTCTTTGATTTTGAGAAATTCGAAAATTTCCACCAAAAATAGCCCCAAATTGCTTTTGGATCGATCTGAGATTTGAGTGCGTTTTTGCAGGTTTTGATCCATAGATCTATTGTTATACGAGTTGATCTACCTTCCTTTGCGTTCCCATAGCCTAATTCCATCGATTTCCCCTCCGATTTGGCCATTTTCGGGTCGTTTTTCCGCCCAAAATCGCGAAAATTCGCGTTCTCGGGCAAAATCTGAGTTCCGTAGCGGTACTACCGCCCCCCCTAGCGGTACTACCGCCCCTACCGGTACTACCGCCAGCGGTACCACCGAAAACGGCTCTCTGGTGCTCCCAGCGGTACCTCCAGCGGTACTACCGCCCCTACCAGCGGTACCTGCAGAAAACTGAAATTTTCAGAAAATTGTTTTGGCCATATCTTTTGATTCCAGACTCCGTTTTTGGTGTTCTTCGGCTCGTTTCGAAGCTACGATCAAGGCCTTCGTCACCATTGCGGAAGATCCATCATCTACCACCACCAAAATTCGTGGGCAAGCACGAAGCTTCTACAACAAAGGGTGAAGAACATCGACGAAAGGTATAACATCGCCAATCTTTACCCCTTGCCATTCCGTTGAAAGCCACACTATATCTTTGCGATTACCATGTCCTATTGAGGCTAGCTCTTGATGATTGCTTGGGCTTTGCACATTTGCACCGTGTAGATCCGACCAAAAGTTGTGCGCTAGTTCATATATCATATATCTTGTTGTTGGCATTAAAAGAAGTGAGTGTGCAAAAATAGAAAAGAAGCAAAAAGAGAAAAGAAGAAAAAAGTGCCAAGTCAAAAGAGAAAAGAAAAGAAAGAAACACCACTTGCCATATCTTGTAGGAAAGCGCAAGCTCGATGAACATCTAGTAGGTGGTGCATTGTTGTGCAAATCTTGTAGCCCACCAAATAAATTGCAATCGAGCTAGTGGCTCTCCTTGTACTTGTGCAACACGAGCTTATAGTCTTCGCTAGGATCATTTGGTTCTTTAGCTCACTTCTTGGTTGCATAAGTCCCATTTATCTCTCCGCGCGTGTGTTTCCTTGTACTACATTCCTATCTTTGAGATTGACTTGTATTTGCTTTGTGATCATCGTGGTTCTCTACTTGCTTTGACAATATCTTGGTTTCCGGTTGGTTCAATTTGCTTTCCACCTACCATACCTTCCTACCAACTTTTAAGCCGTGTGTGTTTTGGAGTTTGCTTTGGATACTTGAACACAAGCATTTCACTTTGTGATCGTTTCCCTTGGTTGTCCACGACGTCCAATACTATCTACAAGGTGAGAGGTTGTGTTTTAGTTCCTTTCCACTCCACATATATACACTTGTCTTGTGAGTTAACATGTCTAGGGAGAGTGAATACCACTATGGAGGCCAAGATGAGAATGAGTACATGATGAGCCACAACAACTATGATGCCTCAAACTTTGAGGACATGGGGGACTACTACGACTACTACACCGACAACGACCCCCATGACATGATGGATCATCACCAAGACTTCCGCTACAACTACTCCGACTACGACTCCGACTATTCGAGCGTCCACGACAAGGAGCGGTACCATGACGTCAAGCAACCTTCATCAAATTGTATCGACTCCAAGTACGTGCGAATCTACCACGACTCCGACTACACAAGCTTCAACGACCATGAGGCGCAAGTGTCTTCACATGCCTCATCACATGGTACCAACTTCGACTACGACAACATGGTGGAGCGCCACGACTACGACTACCACTCCGATGACATGGTGGAGAACGTCTACGACTACTACTCTTGTAGCATGTGCGGCGACTTCGACAACATGCAAGAGGAGAGGACCCCCATCACCACCATGTTCAAGAGTGGCACCACCAAGCGTCATGGCACAACCAACTTCTATGGTTCACGCTCAAGACGGTGCTCCGATAAGAAGGCCACCATGAGTTCATCCTATGGAGCTCCATCTACTTTCAAGAGTGCCAAGCTTCACCATTCGCCATCAACTTCAAGAAGGAGCCATGACAAGGCCGTTGCCAAGAGCGACAAGCTTCGACATTCTCCTTCAACTTCAAGAAGGCGCCATGAGGAGGATAGCGCCAAGAGCGCCAAGCCTCGCCACAATACATCGACAACAAGAAGGCGCCACAAGAAGTGCATCGACAAGGCCAAGCTCCAAATTGTCAAGGATGCCATGGACGAGTTGGCCAAAAGCCTACGTCCTTTATCTAGCTCATCAAGGCACCACAAGAAAGATGCCAAGGTGGACCACAACATGTCACCAAGCTCTAGTGGAAGCTCCAAGGAAAGGTCGCCAAGGCAACAAGCACGCCGACGTCAACATGAGGAGAAACATCCAAATGACTTTCGGCGACACCCTACAACTCAAGAACGCCAACGTCGACATGAAAACAAGACGGCGACAAAGGCGCATCCTATGGTGTCCCCTAGTGCTACCACTCCCATCACTGACGAGATCATGGCCGCCTTCGACAACTTCATCGAGCAACTCCAACGTCGACGCTGGAAGAAACATGGTCTCAAACGTGAGGCCACAACCAAGACGGCGCCCTTCTCAAGCACTTCTCTTGATATGACGTCTACACCAAGTGCCACCACCACATTGGCCCCCATATGGCAAGAGGAAGACTTCACATGCGACATTTGCCAAGGCCAAGACCATGATCCACGAGAATGTCCCAATCTCTTGTGCCCCTATGCAATGTCCATGGTCACATGATGTGGGATTGCCAAGTTGGTGACCAAGATGGTGAGAAGACGGTCGAGCATGGGATTTTCCCTTCGACCAAGGAGGCAAGAATGGAGAATGCTATCACCTTTGACCATGGGTCAAGTGATGATGATGCCGAGCATGGGATGTTCCCTTCGGCAATGGAGTCAAGTGATGAAGCGGAGCATGGGATTTTCCCTTCCGCAAAGGAGTCGAGTGATGATGCCCTCACTATGGCATTGATCTTTGGAGGCGAGTTGGTTGAGGAGGTTGAGCATGGGAGTTTCCCTTCAACCTTGGAGGCGTATGGAGATGAGGAAACCGAGCATATCCCATGTGAGCATGAGAGCCACTTAGCCCACTTGAGTGAGAGTGAGAGTGAGTTGAGTGCCTCCACCATATGTGAGTTTGAGTGCTTTCACTTTGAGGGAATGAGTGATACACCATTTGAGTTGAGAGAGGTAGTTGATAGGTCTTGTGAGGCCATTTTAATTTCTAACAACTTACCACTTTCCTCTAGTGTATTTTCTCATTGTGTGCTAGGTTCCATGGATGATGAGACGCCACTCCTCGACATGACGGTGCCTCAAATGGAGAAGATGTACATGGATGATGATGATGATGCCAACCCATGTCTACTTCAAGATGAACAAGTCGGCTACATGGAAGCCCCTACTACTTCAACACCTACTTCACATGAGCGAGACTACAAAGGTATGGGTGTTGATGTGACCATGTTCCCGCTAGTGGACATGAAGAACTATGATTGTTCGCATGCTATGGATGATTCTTTTGAGGTCACATATGATTCGTTCTTATTCCCTCGTGATACTTTGTTTGAAACCAATGTTGATCAAGTGGAATCACCTATTTGTGATGATTTTGCCATGAGCATGCCTTGTTATGAATGTTTCTATTTTTCTCCCATTGTGGCTTGCAACATGTTGAACAATTTCTCTTTCACATGTGTTGCTTGCACTAATGTTGAAATGCTTGATAATGAGATTGCCCCCATAGCTTTCTCACTTTTTGGAGAAGTTTCGTTTTCTCTTATGGACCTTGTTCCATCCTTCACTTTGCATAGTGACCATCCACATATGTCATATTTTCCAATTGATTTTTGTGTGGTTGGTGATGTGCAAATGAAGAGACACTTCATGATGGATGATGTGTTCATATACCGTGCACATAATTTCTTCATATGGTGTCTTGTGTGTGCCGGTAAACACATGATAATGTCAACCTCAATTGAGCATGAGTTGACAATACGAGCTCTTGAGAGCATACATTTGAGTTGTGGATTGAATCCAACTCTAAAATCTTTCTCATGTTTTGCATCAAACAAGTTGAACAATTGCTCTTGCTTATGGTTTGTTTGCAATCATGATGGTGTTGTTGGTCTTCCCTATGACAAGCATGTTTCCTCGATCTTTCACATGAATGATTTATGTGTTGCCACAAATAGGATGAACACTTGTTCTTTCCAATGGTTTGTTTGCAACAATAATGACATTTTGTGCATGTCTTGTCATGGGTTGATTTCAAGAAGTTGCTTGCACATTGACCTTGCATATGCTATAAATTTCACATATTTGTGTTGTGCTAATGGTGTAATGAACATGAATGGACATGTCATTGATGATATGCTCCTCTATCTTGCACACACATGGTTTGCTTGGTCTTTGATGTGTAGGTCGTACCTTTGGATGAGCCTCCATGAGTTGTTTCAACCACGCATTCCTATGACGGAAGATCTTGCAAGAAGAGCACATCGACATCTTGCTAAGGTGACTTCCTTCTACATAAGCACTCATGCGATGACCTTCAAGAATTGGCTACTCCTTGAGTGTTGTTTCGTCTTTCTTGTTAGTTTTGTAGGCTACTTGAAAGGCGAAGGGACATTGAAGAAGTGCCACATCATTTCCATCGACTACATGGTGAATCACACGACAAGGTCTACACGTCTACCTCCTTGCCATGATAATGAGCAAGAGTCGAGGACGACTCTTTTTAAAGGGGGGGGGGGGGGAGATGATGTAGCCCAACCTAGGACCATCACCATGTCAAGCAACCCAACATATGTCAAGTCGTCATTGAGCTCAAAGGTGAACTCTTTCCTTTACGAGATCTCATTTCGTGCCCCTTTGGATGGTATACTACGTGAGCATCTACCCCTTTCCTATGATAGGTATCACATGACGAGCACGGACATTCGGGGAGATGTCAAGGAAGCCCAAGACTCAAGATCATCCAAGGCGTACGCATGGAAGAGGAGGAGAAAGCGTCAAGACGGAGAAGAAGGAAGAGGAGCAAGCAGCCCCAGGCAGCGGTACTACCGCCAGAGGTCGCGGTACTACCGCCGCCGCTACCGCCAGAATCGGCGCTCTGTTGCTCAAGCCGGTACCTCCAGCGGAAGCGCAGCGGTACTACCGCCCCGCAGCGGTACTACCGCTTGACTCAGCGGTACTACCGCCACGGCATGATCAGTGGCGGCTTCGAAGGCCCGCTCCAGCGGTACTACCGCTGGACTCAGCCGTACTACCGCCTCGCAGCGGTACTACCGCTGGGAGTATAATATATGTCCATGTGTGATGCAGAGGCCCGGGCTCCATTGCCCTTTTCAAAACAAAACAAAAAACTTGTTTTGCCAAGATCATCTTTGTACTCGATTTAAAAGGTAGTTCTTTCGGGCCTTAGTTGGTTTTCGCATTGTCTAGGGTCTCACAAGCTCGGTTCTATCTTAGGTCCTCTCTCAGTCTCTCCTGAAAGATTGTGTCAACAAATAATTTACGCTGATCATGTATAGGTGGGTATATGTATCCTAAGCGTATGCCAAGGACCCTCACTGGCATCTCTAGTATGTGATATCAGTATGTTGGTTTTAATTTATACCCTAGAAGTATTTGTTAATCTGGTTAGCTGAGTATATACTAGAAAACACTACTCTCTCCGTCCCAAAATAAGTGTCTTAAATTTGTACAAAAGTGAATGTACATATACATGTTTCATGTCTACATAATCCATTTTTTGGCAAATCTAAGACAGTTATTTTTGGACGGAGGGAGTACTAGGATAATTTTCATACCATAACTAACTATATTAAGGAGGTGCACATCGCGGTCCTCTCCTCGCACGGCCACTGTAGCTTTCGAAAGCTACAGTTGCACGCCATCCTCCGCGCCGTTGATCACCCATCCGATGGTCCACGTTGTTCCTCCCGTTGCTCAGATCACTGTAGCTTGTGACCGCCCCACCCGCACCGTCCGCTGCTCATCGGACGGTCCTCGCTCCACGTCGCCCTCCGCCAATTTGCAGAAACCAACTCGCAAAGCGAGAAATTGCCGCGCAGTCCACATTTTACCGCTGCGAAGGACCTATCTGCGATTTACGTAAACCCCACGGACTTTTGTGCAAATGCGTCATCAAATCCCCCCTCCCCTTCCTCCTTCCCGTGCGCCGGCGGACTCGCCGCCGTCGCCGACGCGAGGCGCCGTCGCTGCAGGCCTCCCTAGACGAATCCAAGGACGGCACGAGCTCCGTCGTCCTCCCCTACATCTCCCTGCCAACGGATGCAAGCCAGGAGGCTCGGATCGAGCGGATCGACCACCGCATCTTCTCCGTTTTTGGCCGCCGCGCGTGCTCACCGCCGTAGCTCCTCCGGCGAGCCAAAAGGAGCAGCGCCGCCACTTTATGGTCGCGCGCGTCCTCCCGCGTCGACTGCGCCCTCGCGCGCTGCCCCGCCCGCTCTCCTGCGACGAGGCCATGGTCAACATGGCCTCTGCCGCCATTGATGACGTCAGCGGATGACGTCATCAGTAGCCCACCTGTCAGCCTCCCCATATTTTTCGAAATGATTTCGATAATTACTAAATCCCTGACAGTGGGACCGGCTGCCAGCAGTTTAATATTTTCCAGAAAATCCAGATTTCGATTTAAACTTTGGAAATTCGTAACTAATTCATTTTAAATTAGAAAAATATAATTAATATATCAAAATGTGCAGAGAAATGTAATCTGTCTAATCATATTAATTTTATGCATGTTTAACGAATTTTTACAATGTTTATTCAAACTTCCATATAATAAAAAATTGTTCACAAAAACAATAGTTTAGAATCTATCCATTAGGTAAATATGAATAACATATCCAGCTGATCAGAAAAATGAATACTACCTATTTATGACAGAAAACAAACATCTTTTCACAAAAATATTAATAACATATCCAAACAGTCAGAAAAATAAATGCTACATATTTGTGCCAAACAACAGACATGTTTTAATATTCAAATTTGGTAAATATTTCAAGAAAAAACCGAATGCACTTCCTCTAAATATATGATGGTAAATTTATTAGATGCTCAAAAAATGCATTTCTTCTAAATACCGACTTAAATTGAACATTTCGATTCGATAATTATTTGGATGCAATTTAAATGAACTGACTCTAATTATGGAACTCAACTCAATAAATGTGCATTTCCACTCATTATGTACCTAAATTGAATACTAATGGAAAAAATCGCAAAACTGAACTGAATTTTATCACTGAAGGTCTGAATTTAGCAAATTTGCAGAAATCCCACAAAACAAGATTCAACATAAAAACATTACGAAAAAACAAGAATAAAAAATCAAAAAACTTCAAAATTAACAATTTTAGGACTCTCCACACAAAAGGTTAAAAAACTTACGAATTAGCTTGCTACGTATTTTTTCTATTTCATCGCTGGAAAAAACAAAATGCACGACAAATCCAAACGGACTTCGACATTTCAAATCACGACGGGTGCGGTGTATTCATAATTTGTTCACCTTGCGAACTTATTTTAACTCATAAATTTTGTCTTCATTCCAAACAATTTTAATCTGAACAGTTTTTTATTTTTTCCAGTACAAACATTTTTTAGAATCCGAACCGTCGTCAAAATTTCACATCAAGGGCGCGGCCCGCGCCCCGCCAAATTTACCTAGTATGCTTTAGATACGTCTACCGATGTAATTAGAGATATTGAAATGTACATGACCACATGCACAAAAATATGCATATACATTAAAAAGTACTTCAATGAGGCGTGCAATTTTATCTTTCACATTAGTATATATCTTTTACTAGATTCGAACGGCGCGGCCACATGTTGATTCTTTGAATTTTTTGCCCGTGGTTCCCACAATTTATACAGATTATTAAAAGATAGTTTATATTCATATATATTTGATGACAGGTCTATAGATTTTAAGACTTTTTTTTGCATAACTTCATACAGTAAATACCTTAAGAAACATGAAGATCAAACCAATGCCGTAGCACACATGGGAAGTAATATAGAAATTCACACCACATTCAATTCACAACTGAATATGGTTAGAAAAGATAAAGGTAACTCAAAATATCAATAAGCTAATGTGATGGTAGTTCTAACGCAAACTGATTCAAGGCCTAAGCCATAAACTCTTGAACGGCAAGAAAAATGTCCAGTATTAGTAAGAAAAGACCACGCTGAAGGGTGGTGGATCAAATGCTATGTGATCAGAGCAACGTGATGTAGTACTTTCAAGTACACACAGTTGGTACAAATTTTAACTGCGGCTTGCCTTGTGCAAGGTAATATAATGTGGCGGCATAATTCCAAGATATGGTGCTAGTAACATCTGGCTGAGCTAAAGATATAGTCTTCGAGCTATTTAACTTATAAAGGCTGAAGGGTAGATAGGCCTCCATAGACGTTTCACCAAGCACATTTCAGTCTGCTCCTGATGCCAAGTTTCCTGAAACAAAGGCTTGCGCACACATGAATTGGACGAAACCTTCCTGACAAATATTATGGGCGCCATTTCAAGGAAAATATTAGAAATTGCTAACAAACAAATGGCAAGGATGAATTACAATAAGAGATGGCATGAGATTTATTCTACAACAAATATGATCAGCAAGGAAATATTCAGATGGAGGAAACGCTAAATTTAAAATAAAAAAATGACTAAAAGCAGCACATGTATTTATTAAAGCTCCAAATGTCAAACAAAGTAGATTTCATAAATACCAGCATTCCAAACATTAATTAGGTGCAGAGACTCCCTCTTGTATGTCATATCCATCCTAGTAGGTTTTTGAAATTCATAGGAAACAATACAATGAAACGTGCAGCCTCCTATATCGACCAGAGAAGAAAAGAATCATAATTCCCAAATTCAAGCATTAGATATAGAAGAAGCAGCATATGACTCGTTTTTCTGAAGATACATGAGAACAATTGGCTCTTTGTTTCTTTGCCTAAAAAGAGCATGAGACACGACGAAATGCATTATTCCATATCTGAGTTCCCACCATATCACCATTTGGAAACTTAAAAAAACTTGCAGCTATTCCAAGAATTAACAATATAGAGGACATGGTGTGACCTTATATGCCAGTGTATATAGTTCTAGCGTCCTTTATTGGGCATTGTAGCCATACGTGGCCAGCAATTTTGGCATTGTGGCCATCCAATCATGTGTGTATATACGGTTAGCATCCTTTTTTTATGGTGGACACTGTCTGATATGAATGAGGATACCAATTAGCCATGCGAGTGTAAAAAAATAGATACCTATGGGCTATGGCTGATGCATTGGATCCAGAAATCTAGCTTAGCTTAATTCTGAGGCAAACCAGGTTGATTAGAAACCTGAAAAATAGATAGCATCATCTATTGTTGCTATACAGAACTACAAAGCCGACTTGTCTATACCAAGAATTATTATTCACACAGTAGCAACCTAAGTAGACATTTTTTTTCTTTGACAATGATTATTGTAGATTTCTCTTTTAGAAGCAAATTTTGAGAAACACAAATTCAAGTAAATCGACCGCCCTATAAACTAACAGGGGAGCAGCGCAGTCTTCTATAATTGGTCACAAATGTCTTAGATTATTTTTAAGGATTACTACATGTGGTTGATTCGCTGACTACCAAGCGCACTGACAGCACAGGGCAATACATACACCAGTACCAAGAGATACAGAGCCTCAAAGGACATCTAGCAGTACATCAATGAAAAAGAAGGGGTATACCTCTTAGTTCTATGATGGACCAACAACATACAGAGAACAGGCGACCCAATGGAAGAGCAGTCGAGGTACGCACAGCTGAAAGATGTGAATTTGGACCAAGAAACTATGAGAAAATCTTTACACGAACTCACTAAATATTTGTTTAGAAAATCTGCAAGTAATGACTATAACTAATAGCACTCAAGCAAACGGCTTTTCACAAAACTTTCTTTTTTAAAACCAGACAAAGTGTTCTAGAAAAAATCCTAGCATATGGAATTATCTAATCCAACAGTCAAGCTGCAATGCAAAAAAGAAGAGGACATATTGTGGTAGTGACGATCCAACTGAACATACGCATGGGTTTGAATGGTAAGATAAAAAAATGGCAAGCAAGCATGAGCATAATCAGAGAAACATCAAATAAAGTAAATAAGCTCTAAAACTTCACCATGACTGCAGACACAAATAGGAGGATTTCAAGCTCATATGGTAGGGCTTTCAGAAGCACCCCTTTCAAATAATGTAAATGAAATTAAAGATCACAGGCTTTTCCCGGTAGGCTGTAGATATGAGCACAGTGAAGTGGGATGTAGTTTCTAAAAACATTAGTTGGGAAATAATCCAGCAAAGAATATGGGAACCAAAAGGAAGAATAGGACAACAATATCAGGAGTAATAAGCCAATAGGTTCATTAGCATGATAAATGAAGCGTCATTAGTATAACTCACACTGCCAGGAACCAAAAACAAACTATAAATCACATAAAGCATAAATATGAATCCATCGGAGAGTAACAAAGAGAGAAGGATGCCAAGAAAAGACAACTGGGCTTGCAGAAGCACCACTTTCAAAGAAATTTAAACAGAGGATAACATGCTCTCAAAGTTTATTACCTGCATCAAGTCACTGAACCTTTAGCATGGCCAATCTTCCTAGGGCTGTCAAACCTGCCACACAAAGAAAAAATTCACTATTTGTAATTAATATTAGTACTATATGTTGAGGTAAAAAGCACTCAAACGTGTAGTAGCCATTTGGTATAGAATCAATTTGACGTGCAGAAACTATATATAACCGATCATGTTTTAGATTAGTCCTGCAGTTTGGTATGAAAGAAAAACAGTCAGAAAAACATACAATTTTGCACCATGTACATGGTATTTTATCCAGCAGAAATTGAAGGAATTTCGAAACCACTTAAAGCTGAACTTTGTAACAATTGCTTTCTTGGACTGATGTACTCTCTAAAAAAGAATCGTAAGAGGAATCTATATGAGAAATGCCATCAGTATAGTGAAAATGGCTCCTCCATAACAAATGATCATAGAAAATTTGCTTCTTTCGTAAAGGAGAATATCTTAAAGAAAAGGTAACTTACCATTTTCTTATGGTATTCTTCTATGTTGAAAAGCAGGCCGTCTTCCATACTCAAGTTCCGAGAACTGAATGTAAAATAGATGGTCATAATCAATAATGGAGCAAGTACAATAGTAATGTAAGCATTGAAATAATAATTGACAAAAGATGGCAGCACTCGCGTTTCTCACACCACTGAATCCTATTAGCAACTTGCAAACATATAATACAACCACACCAACTAAATAACCCACTGGAGAACTTCGCCGAGTAATTAGCGTGTGCAGGGAAAAGATTTCTCTGAACATAGATAAAGAGCCCTAGACAGAACAAAAATACAGTCCAAATCGAAGCTTTGTCGGGCACCAACTATAAGTGGATTCATCCAAATGCCGCAGGCTTCAATATTTAACTTAGATAAAAAACGATTATGACTCATCCATATCTTCAGATATCAGTTTATTTGTGATCTAATAGAAATAGTCTCACAACATGTTAAAGTAGAAACAAAATTGCTCTGATTTTTCTCTAACAGTGACAATAATCATGGTTCTCTGCTCCTAGACAGAACCTAACATACTTTGTCAAGCTGAATGGCAAAGCTGCAAAATGCTCCTATACAGAACTGATCATGCAGAAACCATGTGTATGCGATGACAATCAATCGCTGAACCTAAGCTTGTAAATCAGTCACACATGTAGATCGAAGGAGTGAAAGAAGGGATATACCTCTTAAGAAACTTCAACACTATGCTCGACAGTCTAGGCCAGTCCAGGACAGGGCCTCACTCGGCAGCTCCGCAAGCGCAGTTTCATTTTGTGAAAGATGGCATTTTCCTACCAGGTTTCAGAATCCATACCAATATGGCAATACCTGTAAAATTCACCGATGACTGCAACATTGTGCTGCAGTTTCCAACAGCATCACATAATGCATCTTCTGTAAGGTACGAAACAACACGGACATCTTTTCTTTATCTTATATTCCTGAAGAAAGGAAGGCCCATACTATAAAAAAATCCTCAAACAACACCAGAACACTAAATGGGGAAACAAAACCTAAACAAAAAAATCTTTATCAAACTCTCATGCATACCTTTTGGGAGAAAATTTGCAGAACCAAATCAAGAAAATGCTGGACATATCTCAAAAGAAGATCACATGTAAATGAAGAAAAAGCCAACCAAAAGTACATGTGTTGCACATGTAAACGCTGGACAGATCTCCTGAGTAAGCATCTATCAAACTGTTCTCCCACAAACCTTGTATATCTATTAAAAGCAACTGCATCATTATACATTGCCATGAGGAACAGAATGACCAGAATCCATATCCAAAACCCTATCAGTGGATAAAAATGGAAAACAGTGACATATATTAGGAACCAGCTAGTGTAACTGAAAGGCAAACACAATTCTGGGGTGATACAGTTCTACTGTAACTGAAAGGCAAATACGAATAAACAAAGGCAACGAAATGCAATATTTCAGATAGTTTTATAAATTGCAGTAGAATAAATTCAGATTTCAAGAGGATTATATGTAATTGCATTACCCTTCTGCAGTAAAGTAAAACCATGAAAGCTCAACACCTAGCATGAGAAATATCAATTAGCATTTCTGTGAACGATGGGAGAAGAAAAAATATCATCCAATTATTACTAACATGAAAAAGTAGTGAAGAACAATTCAAAGATATCATATGTTTTTTATTAGAGCCTGAATCAACATGATAAGGATGCAAAGCCTACTCTCGGACATGTGATGAATAATGGAACACCAATTTGACAATCTTATTCATAGAGTCCAAGAATATAAAACGCAATGATAATTTTGTTAAACAGCTTGCTTATTATCACAGAAGTATATTTATTTGAGAAATAGGGGCAATCTTCATATGGAATTGGGGAAACTGCTAGAAAAATAGAGAGGATAAGCACGAAGGATAAGCATACCTGCAGCAGCCATGCAGTTCATCAACACCAATGGTAGCTGCTTGCCGTTAGTGAATCTTCTAGACATCCAAACACTACCTGCAAAATATAAAATTAAATCAGAGAGGAGCGAATCAAAAGGAGGAGCTCGTGTGGGGAGGACCAACCTGGATTTACCTGAGCATGTTATAAGCAAGAGGATACATGCACTGCCTCGGTAATGATCTCCCGTAGTAGAATTGTACCCTTTCCTCTCCAAATTTTTGTACCAAACAAACCTCACGCTTTCTATACAGTACAAAATAGCAATTTCACTTAAGAATAGACATAAGAGCTAAAGCATCAAAATGCCACATTCCATACTCACATAAAATAGCAAGAGAATGCCCAAAATGAGAAATTAATACATAATCACTTGAATCGACGTCACATGATAAGGCGGTGCTGTAATAGCAAGAGGTCGTATTCTAGGCACCATACAACTTAAAATACTAAAAATAATGGCACAAACATGCTCATGTACAGGAGAGAGACAAAAAATCCAGGAGCAACTATAATGCCAATTTGTATATCCATACACAGAAAACATTCATCAGAATTACTCCTTCTGAGAGGAAGGTAGCCAAATAAATGAGGGATCCATATATTCAGAGTAATAGATGTTGATACACTATAGTGGAAAAGGCAGAGCTAAGAGGGAGCAAAGAAAGAGTGATGAGATTGTCACTGTCGTGCAATCAGGCAGTGCCCTAACCGATGAAGCCATGGCTTAGTTTGTCAATGTAGGTGAGTAATTTGAGGGAGAGGATGGTGCGCTGACCCAAATAAGAGCATGCTTTGATAACCAAAAGAGCATCTATGGCGAAGTGGTCCAGTTATATGAGAGGAAAATGAGTTCAACGAAAACTATCCAATCTGTTTTATCAAAGAAAGTGGTGAATTCTATACAGACCCGACTTAAAGTATTAAATTAAACTCTGGAAGGCCATTGGCACTTGGCAAGACTTTTAAAGGCAGTGAAATCAGAACCAAGACTCGAGACTTCATAGCACAAAATGGAATGGAAAGCAAAGAACAGAGGAAAACTTACATGAATAAACAATATGTCTTCCTGTAAAGTAAAAAAAGGTTCCATCTGCCCAGCAATATATATTTGGTAAACAATGCACCATTGTCATACAGCCTGCAATTTAAAACATTGATGTTCAGATATGCATACTCACTCCAGGTATATCTCAATAGGTTATATAAATATCACATGAACCAAAAAAAATGGAACTTGCATGTCTAAGCTGATAAACTCAGATACTGAAGACTGATATTTCAAGTTGAAAAGAAGATTAAAAGGTTAGATTGAAACTTACAGTCTTACACCTGTATCAAAAGAAGATTTTCCTCGAGTCCCATTGTTTTAGCTGAAAAATCAACCATAATGTTCATGTTACATAGTGAACAAAATGCACTAGAGCTACAATTGCAGGTTTACCGTAACAGAAATGTAAATGGAACAAAGCTAAAAAAAAAATACTATATACCCATATGTTTTCTCAACTGGATTAAATGGCATGGACCATCTGATTTCCTGTAACAGAAAAAATGCATACAAATATGATGCTTGTTCTACTTATCCAAATTTAGTCTCAGTTATATCCAAACCAAAGTAGTGATACCAGTTGATGCATATATCTCACGATTATTATTTTGCAAGGTGTATACTGACTTACAATGAACTTGTTCATCTGCATTAAAAATACAAAACTTCCCTCTTTTTGCAAGGTGTATACATTTTCAAGCACTTTAACAGATTACTCATTTATTTGTCTAGGGATATGTTCCTAAAACTGCAGAGTATTCCAGTGAAGATATATAAACTTATCTTTTCAAACTCAAGCTTTAAAACTGCACTACTGTCTTTTATCACCAAATTTTTGGCTGCAGTATAGACCTATGCTCAGCAGTACATGGTAGCACGGTACTGAGAAATACCAGAATGTATATTAAGTGGATTGCCTGTAGGTGACTTGCAGCATTTTCCCTGGCAACTTTCTGAACATCCATGAGCTCAAGTATCCATTTTTCACATCTTCTGCACAACAGAAAATGATAGTGTACGTTAGGATGATTGGTTACAGAAGAATATAATAACAACACAAAAGGCAACATTCACTAGATGATGTTCCATCATTGCTTTGTGGTGATTCACCTTACTACACTATAGAAGGCAATATTCATTGGATGAGAGAAGTGCCTTGTAAGCTTTACCACAGAACACACAGAAAATGTGGAATTCTGAAATGAAATGCTAATAAAATTATATGAGGAACTCAACTGAAAAAGCAAAATTTGCTTCTGGCTCAGCTCGCTACCACACTATAGAAGGCAATTCATGAGATGGCATAATTTCTTTTGCCCCACGCTGTAAACTCAGTAGCTGGCAACAATATTTGGAGACAACCTAAATAAGTAAACGAACAGGATATAAAAACAGTGTATTAATAACATAGAAAGGATAGTGATGATAATCACCTAGTAGACAGAGCAGATGAACAGCAAGAAAGAGCCTGGAAGAAGTATACAATCTGCAAAAGGAAAGTTCAATCAGAATGGTACTAACAACCTGCAGCACCATAAAATTACAGTGCAACACAAAACTCTTTACAACAAAGAATTGATGGCTAGGCATTCTAAACCAGTGCTAACTTTGTCAAGACCGGATCAAACATCAAACCATAGCAAATATCTTCATATGCAATCAAACCATACTAACAACCTGCAGCATCCCCGAGTATAAATTATAACTACCTCCTGAGGGCAACTAAGAAGAAGCTGGGTCAAGAAAAGGCATGTACCTGGCGAACTGGCAGACTTTATGAAGAATAGGGCCGGCAAAACTGAAGAGAAAACCGGTAGTGCAAACTGCAAATCACACCAGGTGATCAGTAGATAAACACAATTGAGCTAGCAAATCATTAATATACTTGTAAGATTGGAAGGGAAGCCAGCCAAATCTGAACCGAAACAATGTCTTCGTGATTGGCAGAGGTAAATCCACGACTGCCAGACCATCTCCCAGCCACCTCCTGCTTTTCCCCTTCAAAGCCGCTGCAGGGAAAAGAGGAAAACTCAGAGAGAGAGAGAGAGGGGGGGGGGGGGGGGGGGGCTCACGCCACGAAGCTGCACCTCGCCTCGTTTCGCGCGGCGCTGCTCCAGCTCGCGGCCGTCGCCATCCTCTGCTCACTCTCCTACCTCGCCGGCGTCTGGCACCACGGCGGCCTCACCACCTCCCCCGCTTCCACCTCCTCTCCATCGCCACCACCACCACCTCCGTCACCTGCGTCTCTCCCTCTCCGCTCGCCGCCACCTCCTCCTCCTCCTCGGCGCGGCTCGAGGCCACGGCGGCTGCAGATAGCCAGATGGCGGTGGTGGCTTCCAGGAACGCGGGAGGACGTGGTGGCTCGGCAGAGGAGGAGGGCGCGGACGGAGGGCAGGAGGAGACGCGGGGATTGGAGGAGAGACGCGGAGCGGATTGGGAGAGGAGAGCCCGTGCGGGGATTGGTGGCCGGCGGCTAGGGTTTCCACCGCAGCGGACACAGCCTATATACCGCAGGGCAAAATGACTATTTTTCCCATAGAAATCGACGGCTCAGATCGACGCGGGTTTTCACCCTCTGATCCGACGGCTCGCGGTGGGCAGCCGCTGCGAGGAAATCAATTTGCACCGAGTTTTCCAGAAACCGGGTCAATGACAGGTGGGACCAGATACAGTAAAAAAAAACCGCGAGATCGGACGGCCAGGAACGCATCTGGACGACTTCGGACGGCCGAGAGTGGCAGAGCTCTGAGCACGTCCGGTCCTCACGCAAGGATGTTATCTTTAGATAAGAGAAGTAATCTAATGTAAATTTTATTACAATTATGTTTAAAAAATGTTGTTTAAATGACACACATTGCAAATGTATAACGAATTACACTACATTTAATCTGTAGCAACATGTTACATGGTTAGCTATAATAACAAAGATACAACCGTTAGAAGGATATGATAAAAATAAGCTTTAACAAATATAAATGTTTGGTATAAATTTACATGTCATCTAGTGAGAGAACAAAACAGAACAACCCCTATAATATGGATGTTATTACCAAGGGACAACATAAATATAAAATGGTACACTTATTTTCTCATAAGCAATGATTATCAAGCCATGTTCAATGCACATTCCAATGGTGAGCCACCGGTAGGCTATATTTACACAGGAAAAAGGCTTCGTAAGCTAAGTGGTTTCAGATCTATTGACCTCCATCATCCGCGAGATGTCGCCAAAAGAACAAGATAGTAATTGTTCATGCTGTTGTGTTCATTGGAGGAGGGATAAAAAAGAAGATTTTTTTTTCCCATTTTCTCAACTCGTGGAATAATCCAATTCCCTTATTATCCTTTTCGAAACTGACGATGCCAAGATAAGATAATCTATACTGCATATCCGTATGCCTTCACAAGTCAATTTTGATTTAGGATATTTTGGATTGCTGATTGTTCCAACATAAATTATTTATTGCTAGATCTAATTTGAGGATCTAGGGGATATTGCTTTCTAGTTGAGTAATTTTGGGGCAACTTTGCTGGTACACGACCTCTGGGAGGCTAGTGTGTTGAAGCAAGAGCTAAGCTGTTCTAAGTAAACTGTTATGCGTTCGATGTTGGTACTGAAATCTGGAAGTTGCTTTCTATTTGCCTACTCTTATTGCCGAGTGTGCATTTCAAGTCTTCTGAGACATAGAATATTGACACAAGTGTCTTTAAAGTGAACATTTGCGCATGATAGTATTATGTACAACTTGTTAGTACAACTTCCGATACTTTTTTTGGGATCAGACGGAGTTAGTATATTTAGACTGTTCCCAATCCAGTGTGCTACAATATGGAGTATGAAACTGAATGCATCTTGGCATCACATACATAATAAACATCTTATGTTTTTCAACTGTGTTCTATATCGGAGGCAGAGCTCTTCACCGAGGGCGCTGCGAACGTCGAGGGCAGCACGATTTGCCGCCTCCACCACGGCCTCCTCGAGATCCACATCGATGAGGGAACCCTCATCTAACCCGAGAGTGGCCGCTCCTTCCCAATCCTCAATGACGTCCCCAACATGCTTCTCGATCCATGAGTCAGAGGTGCGGCAGTGACTAGCGAGCTGCAATGGCTCTTGCCTGCTTGCTTGCTCATGTCATATAGGGTTCCACACTTCCAGTGGCTGGGCTTTTAAGATTGGATGTATGAACTATGAAGTATGGAATGATGAATTGACGATACTGTGGTGATAACTAGATATATACTATTCGCGATGCTTTTGATTACTAGGAATTGCGCCTTTATTTTAGGTGAACTTTGTAATTGTCTGTGACTCATTGTTTAGTGATGTATGATCTTAGAACATAATAGTGAGCAGTGCAATTGTGGTACTTTCATCCAATTGTGAGCTCCTTAGTGGTCAGGGACGATAAAACACAATCTCATTTACTAGTCATTTTGGTTTAGGATATTAGGGTTGATGATTGTTGCAACGTAAAATTATTTATTGTTAGCTCTAGGTTGAGGATCTAGTGAGGGTATTGCCTTTTGATTGTATAATTTGGGGCAAATTTTGGTGGTAGACAAAGCTTTGAGAGGTCAGAGTGTTTGAAGCGATTGGTAAGCTGTTCTAAGTAAATTGTTGTGTCTTAGATGTTGGTATTGAAATCTGGAAGTTGCTTTCTATTTGCCTACTCTTATGCTGAGTAAGCATTTTGTCTTCTGCGGTATTATTGAATTGACACAGGTGTCTCTAAAGTGAACATTTGCGCATTCTAATATAATCATTAAGGTCCAACCCTGCCGTGTTTCCTTTTTCTTTTCTTGCATTCGCTTGGTTTGTAACAACTCTCTCTTAATTAATTGATTGGGGCAAAGCTTTTGCCCCCGTTTAAATAAATCATTAAGGTCCAACCCTGTTTGATAGTATACCTGTGCAGCACACATGTATATCTGAAATCTGAACACATCATCCCACATGCATGAGAATATATGTTGTTACATGAGCGAGTGTGTGTGATTTTCTATAATATACTTAGACTGTTCCCACTCCAGTGTGCTACTATATGGAGTCTGAAACTTGATGCATCTTGCTATCACATAAGGAGTACATAATAAACATCTTAAGTTTCTCAACCGCTTTATATATCTGAGGTGTTGTTATCTTGCGTTTTGTTTCTGATGGTAGCACAGGCAGCTGTTGCTATGGCCGACTCGCTGTATTTGCTTAATTGTTTGTCTTTATCTACTGTTGCCCTCTTGATGATCATCAATTTTATGATAACGATAGTTTTTTTTAATCTCTTCAAATCATTAAAATTGCAACAGCAAAGTAGCTGCTTTGTCATATTGACTCTGATAACAAATTACTAGGTAAGTGCTCAGCAGCCTCTTTATGCACAAGGACAATACTTCCATTGTTCTGTTTCATCCATTTATTGCTTGTGCTTTAGGCGAATATTTCAAAATTTAGAAAACTAGTAGTAGTATTTTAGGAGGACATGGCAGACAACAATATCTAACATTGTACTGATAATATTCTTTCAGAATTATGGTACACACTATTTTGCATTCTGCAGAACTTACATGTAGTATTGCATGATCACTATGGATGAAATGTACTTGGATAGTTCATATAGTATTCGCTACGGATATGCATTACCGTTTTTCGTTAGGATATCATTCGGATAGTTCAGGGGACAGGAGCAAGCCATGTGAAGCTCTTTTATACTCCCTCCGTTTTTTAACATAAGATGTTTTAGCTAGCTCACATGTTGGCTAGGTGCACACCCAAATAAGTGTACATACAAATTAAAACGAGCTCTTTTACGGTGCTTGGAAAACTATCGCCGGTAGTTTGATGTAGCTCCCCTCCTAAATTATTCTAGCCGTTTGATTTTAATCTTCCCCTCGTAAATTATTACAGCCCTCCAATCATCAAGCGGAAAATTAAGTTTAATCACTTTGGGTATTATGGTCACTAGTTGAATGCCCGTGCCTTGCAACGGGTAATTTTTTTCTTTCACAATCTAACATGGAATACAAGTAAATATTAATGTACATAGATAAGATAGCACATCGTAATCCAACAAGCTAAAATTCATACTTATATTTTTACGTCATGTGTACAAAAGAAGCAACAATTTGAATCATCGCCTATGCTGCCAAATTTGTATCTATTGACATGCTTAAGATATTCTGCGTACAACATCTGGAACGTTGTCTTCGACTTCATTTGCATGATACTTGAGCCGATACAACAAAAACCTTTTCCTCATCTCATAACCATCCTGCACGAGGAATATAAATATGTTAATTACCTAAAAAAAAATCACGTTTAAGTTGTAAGAATGCGCAATAGAGAATACTCACTGTACAAAATGGATGGACCAACTTTTCACCATCCCATGAGAGCTTGAAACTAAAAACTAAGTAACCTGACAAGTTCCTGCAGATCAATTCACTTTCATTATCCTGAACACCAGGACGAAAATAAGGACGCGTCGACAACCTGACCCATGACCCTTTCCTGACTACCGGAAGCACCTGCCTGAAGTCTCCACCGAACACGACAGTATTTCATCCAAAAGGCCGGTCTCGTCGTCCCATGATGTCCCGCATGCTGTTGTCCAACGCCTCAATCGCTTGTCGCTTCGTCATGGTGGCCTCATCCCATAGTATGAGTGAAACCATCCTTAGTAGCTTGGCAGTCCCACTCTGCATGCTGAAGTTGCACGATGC
This sequence comes from Poa pratensis, assembly GCA_947311845.1. Taxonomy (NCBI): domain Eukaryota; kingdom Viridiplantae; phylum Streptophyta; class Magnoliopsida; order Poales; family Poaceae; genus Poa; species Poa pratensis. Next base: position 117,129,397 of record CAMZMU010000063.1, on the reverse strand, counting down.
CATTTCTTCAAGGTTTAGTGGGATCTTGAACCTCGAGTGGGCGGTCCTTCCTCCAGGCATGATGGACGCGGCAACACCCGATGTCGCTGTGGCTACCGCGATCTTTCTCTCGTGTCGAACCTTAGCGAGCAACGACCTGTATAGGAAGGTCTTCCCCGTGCCTCCGGGACCATTGACGAAAAATACACCCCCATCGTTACCGTCAACTGCTGCCCCTATCTCGTTATATGCAAGCCTCTGCTCAGGATTGAGTGAGGATGCCAGAGATGCCGGATCCTCATCAACCTCGATAGTTCTTTCCTCGATGACCTCCCTAGCCTCGCCGTCTATGTGGTCATAAGTCTCGTCTATGTCCGGAAGAGGAACAACTCTATGTCTTTGCCCATGAACTGTAGCATGCCCCTGACGTCAAGCAACACCATCTGGTCCACCGTGATTGGGCACGTGTGCCTTCGCCTGTAGTCGTCAGACTCCGCCTGAAGGTGTCATCCCAAAGACCGCGCACATTGCTAGGCTCGCAGAAAACCAAGATTGTCGTGAAGAGCCTCATGAGCGAAATAGGTATGGCCCACTGCTCTCCGTAAGACACTCGTCGAGCGTGTTGTCTTGCTCTCTTCTCGGTGGCCTGACGAAAGGTATCAAATAGCACACCGTCCACGGGTTTCAGGTCTTCGAAGGACCTTGATCCTGCCACGTGGTTTGGAAGCATCCTCAGAAAGTACCGCTCCCCCTCGGCAGGAATGGCTGATACGATTCGGCCTACTTGGTAACCTAGTTCCCTTTTTTTCCAGTACTTTATTCTTTGCCATGTGAACCTTCCCGGAAAGTCCATGTATAGAATATCTCGAGCCCACACGTGCTCCCGGTTAGCCACAAAATACTCTGTCAACATAGACTTTGATGCGTCCTCACTGGCGATGACGTCATTCAGGTTCTCTTCCTCGTTGAACCTAACCATGTGCATGTTCGGGAGGTGTAGCGACAGCTGTAGGACCGGAGGGTGGTTCTCACAAAGGTTGAAGCCGAATATTCTCCACATCGCCTCCGGTGGTGTAATCCACCTGGCATCAACGAATCTCTTGATCTCGTCTATGTTACCTCGATATTGAACGAAGTATGATCGTGGCGTCTGATCATGGCCCTTGTATAGTATATGTACTTGTATAGGTACTTGACAGCCTTTATGCTGGAGCACACCTCCACATTGATGTGGCAGTCGAACATCCACAAGAGGTAAGGGTTGTACGGCACATGCTTTGCAACGGTCTTTTTTGTGTTTCAAGTGTAAAAATTGAATATATGTAAATATCCATGTGCATAAAAAATATAGCCATATAGTATTCCAACAAATAAAAAAGTTTCGGTTTGCATAATTTAATGTCATGTGTACAAAAAGTAAGGATCCAAAACCACATATCTTTATTAACTAAGATATACTTTATTGACATGTTTAAGCTATTCTTGCGCATCAGTGGTAATATTATCTTGGGCTTCATTTGCATGGTACTTGAGTCGATGTAGTAGAAACTTTTTCTTCATCTCACAACTAATCCTTCACAAGCAATATATGTTATTACCACGAAGGTTCCACCTGAAAATTGTAAAAGTGTGGGGTGGAGTAGAGAAAACTCACTATACAAACCAGATGAACCAATTTTTCACCATCTAAAAGCATAAAACTAAAAACTGAATTTACTATCATTATGTTGAACATTAGGACAGGATAACAAAATTCTTGTAATGATTTTTTTTTTTTAAATCACATGTCATGGCTTCTTGGAATACCAGTCGGGTAACTAAGGTGCCAGAAATATATATCTGAATTCAGGGCAGGTTGTGCTATTTTTAGTGCTTCGTTACACAGAGTGAATACCTCTCTTTTGATAGTTGTACAATAATAGAGTCCAAAATGGATACACAACATTTAAGTTTGTCTTTTTGTGACCAAAGAATGCACGTGGCAACAGAAACTGTTAGGGGCAACCATTTAGAAAAACATAAAGCATAATAAAAATGGACAAGGGCAGAACCTTGAACTACAACTATTAAGAATAAAATAAATCATGCCATCCATATTTCTGAATCTCTACCTTTCAAATTAAGAATAAAATAAATTAAGCATAATTCGCCTCCTAGGAGGATTGTAACTGAATCTCTACCTTTTCAATGAAGCCTCCTAGGAGGATTGTAACTGAATCTCTACCTTTTCAATGAAATAAAACGCAAAACTTTTGCTTTTTATCTAAAAAAAGAATAAAATAAATCATGTCATCTCACAATTGGAACATCTAGCCCACCGACGAACATTCTGTCGACCATGCCTTGAGTTGTTCATCATATATGGAAATTTTGCCTCAATATTTCATTATTGCATAACTGAGAGAACGGTGCCATCCATTGAATTGGTGGGCAAGTGTTGTTGGTCTGATACATGGAGTCTGCCGGATTAACATGCCAGTCATATAATTGGATTCATCAACATTGAGTCTGATATTTCAATATAATCAGGAATATCTGAATGTAACATACTAAAACATATCGCCCTAAATAAGTATAAAGATCAACTCCTAAGTCCTACCAGATCAACTTCTCAGCTCCAAGCTGAACCAAACACATATTGCGGTAATGATAAATACGGAGTACAATTTAGTTGTGCACGGAAGAATGTCTAGTTAACGTTAGACCTATTTTTCCCCTGCTGAAAGGAACAGCAGAACATGGGCAAAACTACGGAGACATTCCATCCAACATGTGACAGGCAAAAAAAAACAGCAACACCTGGGTGTCGTCGATGTGTCGTTGGTGTGTTGGCTACCGGCAGACGAAGCGCCAATTTCTGTGCAGCACAGCGAAACACAAGTCAAAACATTTCAAAAGGAAGAAGAGAAATCGCAGTTAAAGAGTACCTTCTGCTAGCCCATAGGAGTGTCACCTTGGTAGAGCCCATGTCCCTGGACATGGCTCCAACGTCTGCCTGCAGCCAGCTTATGCCGGTCACCTGCTCAATTTCACTGTGTCTAGTACTGTGGTGTATACTGTCTACCAATATCCGGTCCACCAAACTATATTATGTATGGCTTTTAACTTTCAAGTAAAATTTACGATTGTTCACGAACCTCTAGTGCGGAGATGCTCTTCCTATAAGAGAGACCTGATTGCTCTATGCATTCTACTCTTATCTGTTGGTCTGCTCCAACTTCCTTGTAAAATATTGGATTCTCGGGAGATTTGACATAACATAATTGTCGTTCTAGCCTCATGCACAGATAGGCCCTATGACTTGCTTGATGGTCACTTCCATAGACAGATCGAGTTAATGTCATCAAATAATTAGGGTCATGTACAAGGGGAATTATTTCTTTTACTTCGGAAATTAACAACTGGTTATGGCCAAGTTCAATTCTTAGCCATTCAATCCATTATGTTCTACCAAGTGATTATTCTATGAGCTGGCTCTTTGTAAAACAGTAGAACTAATTTAAGCAACTGATTTAACCGCCATCCTCGAAGCCAGACAGAGCTAGCAGTCCATGGAGGCGACGCCCATCAAAGCATTCATACCTTGACCCATGAATGCAGATATAAATGTAGGGCAAGGATTGAGCATCAATGATTGACGCTTGCCCCCATATCATGCAAACGAAGTAGTATAATATGTATAGTTCCATATTTTAAGATGGCATAGCATACTAAGTATGTCTAGGCTTGAAAACCCACATGGTGAAAATCTATGAATAATAAATGTTACCATTCTTGTTGATAATGGATGATAAGATGAGATACAAGCCTACCTTTTAGATGGAACAATACTAAAAAGAAACTCTGATATGATTTTTTGCCGATTTAGAAAAAGATATTCGGAATTCCAGTGAAAATTGTTCTCACTCCAATGTTACACTCGCCTAAATGGGAATCTGAAAGTCAAGAGTTTCAGTGTAGCAGAAACAATCAACCTAGTTGAATTGGTGAATATCATGCAGGTTTTTTGCACACAAAAATAATCTGAAGAAATAATCCCTAAAAAGTTTATTTTGACAGATCGTACAAATGTACAATGAATACTGAATCACTGAAATCACCACAATTTCCATCACGCTTCCGCAAGCAGCAAAGAACTCTTACAGTGGCAAGATTGAAATGAAAACATACCGACTTATGGTACATACGTAGATCATTGTATTTGCCGATAAGAACTATCAAATATGAGGTGTATCATTGCATTCGTACACCTCCTTTGCAGCTGGTGGCATAGAAAAGGAACACGGAAAATCGAAAATCCATCAAAAGTCAAATAGAAAAGTCTACCGTAATCTGAAAATCATAGAACATAAATGTAACGCCTCCGTGCCTTTGGTCTGGTAAATTAAGCTAGGTAAGGCCAAAGAGAATACAGCTTATGGGATGGCTGAGGGAGTAATTAGAAAACCCTGAGCCTACTTTAGCAGTGGGTCATCCCAAGGGGGAAGTCAGCCTTGACAACTTTTGTGTTGATTTTTAAAGAACAACTAACTCAACAAGTATTGATTTGGAATTAAAAACAAAAAAAACAGTAACATACCTGAAACTATCGAGCTATCTAATCCAAGCCATCAATCGTCCTGAGGAGAGCAGACAAACAAACACTCAGGATTTGCACACTCCAAACCAGCTCATAGGCAGCGAGGGAATTACAAAATCAAGACACCTAAGATGAAGCTCCTTCATGACATTTACGTACCTCGTATATATCGGACACCTTCGGGGCGCCGTAGCTCACCGTCTTTTCTCCGGCCTAACACGGTCAAACAACCAAGCACATCAGCACAGACAGAATGGAGGCGGAGCTACCAAAATCCGAAAGTTTCCACAGAGCTCAAATACTGTACCGGGACTCCGAGAGTGGATTATTGGTGGTCTTCCCGTCGCAAGCAAGAGTGGCGTAAGCGCCGCGATGACTCGCCCGAAGGTTCGGGTGACTTAGAGCTGGACGAGGAGTGCAGGTTTCACATGTTCAAAGGCCAAGATGGCAAACTCCACTCCAGCCACCTGGTAAAGGACTGCAGAAAATTCACAAGGTTAACAAATGCGTACATGAAACGCTTGCAAACAACTCCAGGCGCAACCGCAAAGGGAGTCACACAACCTCCACCTCCCAATCCTCCTGCCCCACCCGCAGGCCCAACTGCGCACATGGCAGGTGCGATACATCATCAGGCGCGCATCAAAGCTCCGGCGGACTCGGCGGATCGGTATCCTGAGGCCCGTGGGCACATGAACATGATACAGAAGGGGCGACCACCCAACAGGGAGCAGAAACTGATCACTCGCCAGGTTAACATGGCTGTCATGGCGCCTCCAGCGGTACCCGAATACCTGAAGGGGTCCGAAACTAGCATAACGTTCTCTCATGAAGATCACCCCCCAGCTATGGTTCGACCAGGGCACGCTGCCCTAGTACTCGATGCCCAGATTGGTGGCTACGCCATGTCCAAGGTCTTCATGGATGGAGGAAGCGGAATCAACATCATATTCGCGGACACGCTCCGTAGGATGAATCATTCACTCGAGAACCTGCCAGAATCGGACACCACATTCCACGGCATAGTCCCAGGCAAAGCAGTCTCGCCCTTGGTACATTACAACTCCCAGTCGTCTTCGGCGAGCCGGGAAACTTTCGAACGGAGAAGATCAACTTCGAGGTTGTCGACTGGAAGTCGCAGTATCATGCAATCCTTGGGTGCCCGACGTTTGCTCAGTTCATGGCAGTCCCGCACTACGCCTACCTCATGATAAAGATGCCAGGACCAAGGGAATCATCACCGTGAAAGGCAACTTCCAGCGCTCCGACAACTGCGACAGGGAATTCAGCAAAATCTCCGAGATGTTCGGGATGCAGGAACAACTCCAGGAGCTCTCCATCAACAACGACCGCACCTTGTTCCCTGAAGCCAAGAAGCAGGCACCCGACGCCGCTTTCAGCGCGACAAACGACACACGAGCACACCAAGTCCACCCGATGGACCTGACCAAGACGGTCAACGTATCATCAAGCTTAAACTCTGCATAGGAAGGCGCGCTCGTCGAATTCCTCCGTGAGAACTGGGAGATCTTCGCCTGGTGTCCATCGGACATGCCAGGTATTCCTAGGGAATTCGCCGAGCACTCCCTCCAACTCTTTCCAGATGCTAAGCCTATGAAGCAAACAATGCGCCGGTTCTCTGAGCCGAAACACGTAGCTATCGGAGAAGAAGTCGACAGATTATTGGACGCGAAGTTCATTCGAGAGATCAAGAAATCAGATTAGGTCGCTAATCCCGTCCTAGTACCAAGAAGAATTCAAAGATCCTCCGCATGTGTGTCGACTTCACCGCCATCAACAAATGTTGTCCCAAAGACCATTTCCCCCTGCCACGTATCGACCAGATCGTCGACTCAACGGCAGGATGCGAGCGCCTATCCTTCCTGGATGCCTATTCGGGCTACAACTAGATAAGGATGAGAGAAGACGACGAAGACAAGACTACCTTCATCACACCTTACGGTATCTACTGCTACACAACCATGCCCTTCGGGCTCAAGAACGCGGGTGCTTCGTACCAGCGTATGATGCAAAACTGCCTCAAGAAGCAAATCGGACGCAATGTCCAAGTCTACGTAGACGACATCGTCATCAAAACAAAAAAGGAGGCCACACTCCTCGACGACCTGCGCGAAACATTCGCCAACCTCAAGCACTACAAGATCAAACTCAATCCTAAGAAGTGTGTCTTTGGCGTGCCAGCCGGACAGCTCTTAGGGTACCTAGTCTCAGCTCGAGGCATTGAAGCGGACCCGGACAAGATACAAGCCATCCTGACGATGCCACTTCCGACCAAGCTTCGAGAGATCCAAAAATTAGCCGGTCGAGTCGCAGCACTCAGCCGCTTCATTAGCAAACTAGGCGAAAAGGTGCTCCCGTTCTATCAACTGATGAAGAAATCAGATAACTTCGAGTGGACGCCAGAAGCACAAGCAGCCTTTGACGACCTTAAGCGGGTGCTGACAAACCCTCCAATCCTGGTGGCACCTCAAGAGCACGAGCCGCTATTCCTGTATGTCTCCGCCACCAATCGGGTGGTCAGCACCGTGCCTGTCGTCGAACGCACGGAAGAGGGACATCCCCATGGCATACAGAGACCCGTATATTACCTTAGCGAGGTTCTCTCCACATTAAAACAGCAGTACCCGCATTATCAGAAGCTGGCCTACGCAGTGTTCATGTCATCACGAAAGGTCGTACACTACTTCGTCGAGCACCCGATAACCGTCGTGAGTTCGGCGGGGCTCCGTGACATCCTCACAAACCCCGACGCAACCGGGCGAGTCGCCAAGTGGGTCATCGAGCTAGGACATCGAGATATCAGGTATGAGCACCCGAAAGCAATCAAGGCGCAAGTCCTACCTGAATTCACCACCGAGTGGATCGAAGCCCAGTTACCCGCGGTCCCAGATTTGTCCAACTCTTGGACCATGTATTTTGACGGGTCGAAGAAGCACGAGGGCGCAGGCGCATGCGTTGTACTCATATCACCAAAAGGCGACAAGCTCCGCTACGTCCTGCAGATGGACTTCCCCTAACCCTCCAACAACGAGGCAGGTTACGAGGCCTTGCTACACGGCATGAAGATGGCCAAGGCATGTGGCTGCACTCGACTCATGATCTATGGCGACTCGAACCCGGTGGTGCAGCAAACTATGAAGACCTGCGACGCCATCGCAGACAACATGATCGCGTACCGTGAGCTGTACAACGCCATGAAGGCAACTTTGACGGGTGCGAGTTGCGCCACATCGAACGCGAAAGCAATGAAGAAGCGAACATACTTGCCAATCTCGGCTCCACAAATGCACCGGTACCAGCCGGCATCTTCCTCGTGAAAATCGAGCATCGATCAATCAAGATCAAGCAGAAGGCTGCGCCCCAAACTTCGACTGCACCAGTCGCAGCCCAGAATTCAGCGCCCAACGCAGAGGATCCGCCAGTCGAAGTCCTCCTCATCGAGCCAACCTGGACAAACCGCTTCCTAGCATACTTGAAGCATGGCGAGCTCCCAGAAGACGTGGTGGAGGCGCGTCGAGTCACCAGACGCTCTAAGGCATATACCATCATTAATGGTGAGTTGTACAAGCGCAGCATATCGGGAATCCTCCAGAGGTGTATAGCACACGAAGACGGCGATGCCATCCTTCGAGACATACACGCAGGGACCTGCGGACATCATGCAAGCAGTCGAGCCCTCGTGGCCAAAGCCTTTCGAGCGGGGTTCTACTGGCCCACGACACTCAGAGACGCAGAGGACATCGTAAAGAAGTGCATTGGCTGCCAGAAGTTCGCAACCAAGCCGCACGCACCAGCGTCCGAACTGAAGATAATCCCGCTAGCCTGGGCCGTCGCTCAGTGGGGACTCGACATGGTTGGGCCACTCAAGAAATCCTCTCGCGGAGGACACACTCACCTCTTGGTGGCAGTCGACAAGTTCACTAAGTGGATAGAAGCAATCCCCATCACAAGCTCGACTGCCTCGACAGCGGTCAACTTCATCAGGTCCATCATATACCGCTTCGGGGGCCCTCATAGCATCATCACTGACAACGGGACAAACTTCACGACGGAGGAGTTCCGTGACTTCTGCAAAGACCAGGGCATCAAGCTCAATTATGCGTCGGTAGCACACCCGCAATCAAACGGTCAGGTGGAGAAAGCCAATGGGCTCGTGTGCAGCGGGCTCAAGAAACGGCTCCTAGTGCCACTCAAGCGAGCGGCAGGCGCGTGGGTCGAAGAACTACCATCTGTCCTCTGGAGCCTCCGTACTACTCCAAACAGGTCAACTCAGTACACACCGTTGTTCATGGTGTACGGCGCAGAGGCGGTCCTACCGTTCGACCTTCAATTCGACGCACCCAGGGTCACCGCCTACGAGGAAGATGACGCGGAGGAGGCACTCGCTGACTACGTCGACACGCTGGATGAAGCCCGTGACATCGCGCTCGCCCGTACAGCTGTTTACCAGCAAAACCTCTGCAACTACCATAGCCGTCGACTACGCACCAGGTCCTTCATGGTTGGAGACCTGGTTCTTCGCCTGAAGCAGAAGAAGGTGCACAAGCTCGCCTCCCCATGGGAGCGACCCTTCATAATCACAGAGGTCATCGATGGCGGGGCGTATCGACTGAAGCACGCGAAGACGGGAGAACTCTCCCACAACCCCTGGAACGTTGCGCACCTGCGTCGTTTCTATGCTTAGACTGCTCAGTCATCAAATGTAATAGGAGATATGTCGGATAGCTGCAGGTTTCAGACGCGCTCTTTTCCTTACCAGGGTACCTAAGAGGGCTGGAAGGTTTTTAATGAGGCGGCCTGCAGCTTAACTTACAAAAAGTGGAATACAAATCAATGTTCCTCTTATTCTTTATTTTTCGCATAAAACAAATACAATCTTCTTGGCCGCACCCGAACACTCGGGGGCTGAGCCAAACGAGGTCGAACAAAATCAAACGCCTCAGCCGCACCCGAAGGCTCGGGGGCTGGTGGCTCTAAGTTAATAGTGCCAGAAACAATGCTTGTACGTCACACGTCAGTTGGGAACCCCAAGAGGAAGGTATGATGAGTGCAGCAGTAAGTTTTCCCTCAGTATGAAACCAAGGTTTATCGAACCAGTAGGAAAACGAGGTTTGCTTCGAAGGTGTTGGTGAAGGAGTGTAGTGCGGCGCAACACCAGGGATTCCGGTGCCAACGTGGAACCTGCACAACACAATCAAATTACTTTGCCCCAACTTAACAGTGAGGTTGTCAATCTCACCGGCTTGCTGAAAACAAAGGGTTAAACGTATCGAATGGAAAATGATGTTTGTTTGCATAAAACAGTAGAGAACAATGATTGCAGTAGATTGTATTTCAGATGTAAAAGAATGGACCGGGGTCCACAGTTCACTAGTGGTGTCTCTCCAATAAGATAACTAACATGCTGGGTAAACAAATTACAGCTGGGCAATTGACAATTGATAAGTGCATATAACATGCATGTGTGAGCTGTGGTGTCTACTATGAGATTCATTTGGGCATTACGACAAAGTACATAGACCGCTATCCAGCATGCATCTATGCCTAAATAGTCCACTTTCCGGTTAACATCCGTACCCCTTCCAGTATTAAGTTGCAAGCAACAGACAATTGCATTAAGTAATGTGCGTAATGTAAACAATACATTCATCCTTGAATAAAGCATTGCTGTTTTACCCCTAGTGGCAACAACACATCTACAACCTTAGAACTTGCTGTCACTATCCCAGGTTAAATAGAGGTTGAACCCAACTATCATGCATAAATACCCCCTCTTGGAGTTACAAGTATTCACTTGGCCAAGGCTTCAACAAGTAACGGAGAGCATGCAAGATCACAAATGACATAGACATGATAATATAATATTCAGCTCCACATAGGTATCAATATAAGTCAGATCCCAGCAAACACAACATGTAGCATTACAATAAGATGATCTTGATCATGATAGGCAGCTCACAAGATCTAAACATGATGGCACAAGTGGAGAAGACAACCATCTAGCTACTGCTATGGACCCATAGTCCAAGGATGAACTACTCACGCATCACTCCGGAGGCGGGCATGGCGATGTAGAGCCCTCCGGTGATGATTCCCCTCTCCGGCAGGGTGCCGGGAAGAGCTTCAGAACCCCCCGAGTTAGGGTTGACGACGGCGGCGGCAGCGAATATGTTCTGGATGAAAGGCTCGGTGTTTTAGGGTTTTCACGTCTCGGGGAATAAATAGGCGAAGGGGCGATGTCGGCGGACCCCCGAGGGGCCCAAACCACCAGGGGCGCGGCTGGGCCCACTGCCGCGCCTGGTGGTTTGGCCACCTCGTGGCTCTTTCGTCTCTCCTTCGGACTCCGTGTACGTGCTGGAAAAATAGGGACTGGCCTTTTGTTTCGTGCAATTCCGAGAATATTTCCAGAAGTAACTTTCTGAAACCAAAAACAGCAGAAAACAGGGAACTGGCACTGTGGCATCTTGTTAATAGGTTAGTCCCAGAAAATGCATAAAAGTGATACGAAGTGTATATAAAACATGTAGCAAATGGTATAATATAAGCATGGAACAGCAGAAATTATGGATACGTTGGAGACGTATCAAGCATCCCCAAGCTTAGTTCTACTCGTCCTCGAGTAGGTAAAACGATAACAACAAATAATTTCTGAGGAGACATGCTTTCACACAATCTTGATCAATATATTGCAAGGCTCATGTCATGAATGAAGTGACTCAAAGCAATGATCTATAGTTTGCTAACAAATAGATAAAGAGTAAACAATGAATCATATAAGCAAAAACTTTTCATGAATAGTACTTTCAAGACAAGCATCAAAAAGTTTTGCATAAGAGGTAACTCATAAAGCAATAGATTCAAAGTAAAAGGCATTGAAGCAACACAAAGGATGATTAAGTTTCAGCATTGCTTTCAACTTGTAACATGTATATCTCATGGATAGTTGTCAACATAAAGCAATATAACAAGTGCAATAAGTAAATATGTAAGAATCAATGCACACAAAGTTGACACAAGTGTTTGCTTCTAAGATAGAAAGGAGTAGGTAAACTGACTCAACATAAAGTAAAAGATAGGCCCTTCGCAGAGGGAAGCAGGGATTAAATCATGTGCTAGAGCTTTTTAAGTTTTCGAAAGCATATAGAGAGCACAAAATAAGTATTTGAGAGGTGTTTGTTGTTGTCAACGAATGGTAGTGGGCACTCTAACCCCCTTGTCAACCAGACTTTCAAGAGCGGCTCCCATGAAGGACGTTATCTCTACCAGCAAGGTAGATCATCCCTCTTCTCTTTTGTTTACACATGTATTTTAGTTTCTTTATAGATGACACTCCTCCCAACCTTTTGCTTACACAAGCCATGGCTAACCGAATCCTCGGGTGCCTTCCAACATTCACATACCATGGAGGAGTGTCTATTTGCAAAATTAAGTTGCTTACTGATAAATCAGGGCAAAACATGTGAAGAGAATTATTAATGAAAGTTGTAATTAATTGGGGCTGGGCACCCCGTTGCCAGCTCTTTTTGCAAATTATTGGATAAGCGGATGTATATGCCACTAGTCCAGGTGAAAGTCTGTCAGAAGTAAATGACAAGATTGAAAGATAAAACACCACATACTTCCTCATGAGCTATAAAACATTGACACAAATAAGGAGTAATAAAGTTTTGAATAGTTTAAAGGTAGCACATGAAATATTTACTTGGAATGGCAGGAAATACCACATAGTAGGTAGGTATGGTGGACACAAATGGCATGGGTTTTGGCTCAAGTTTTGGATGCACGAGAAGCATTCCCTCTCAGTACAGAGTTTAGGCTAGCAAGGTTGTTTGAAGCAAACACAAGTATAAACCGGTACAGCAAGAATCACATAAAAACATATTGCAAGTATTATAAGACTCTACACTGTCTTCCTTGTTGCTCAAACATTTTACCAGAAAATATCTAGACCTTAGAGAGAACAAATATGCATCCCAAGTCTCAACAAGCTCTACGGTAGTTCTCCACTACTAGGCTTTAACTACATGATGCAAGAGCTTAAACATGATCTACTTGAGAGCTCAAAACAATTGCAAAGCATCAAATCAAAACAAGACAATGATCTACAAGAATGCATATGTCTTTTCCAATACCAACTACTACATGTAGCATTTTCTTTCTTCCAAACAAACACCAATCAATTTATTTAAACATAAACTCTCCAAATGATAATATAATGCAGCAAGAGAGTATTTATAAACAAGTGCTAACAGCTCGAAGAGATGCATGAAAAACAGGAGCTAAAAGCACTGCAGTAGCTAGTTAAGAATACTCAACAAATATAAGTGAAGAACATGAGTATTCACATGAAAAAGCGGAGCGTGTCTCTCTCCCACACAAGGATTGCTAGGATCCGAATTTATTCAAACAAAAACAAAAATAAAAACACACAGACGCTCCAAGTAAAGCGCATAAGATGTGAAAGAATTAAAATATAGTTTCACTAGAGATGACCTGATAAGTTTGTTGATGAAGAAGGGGATGCCTTGGGCATCCCCAAGCTTAGACGCTTGAGTCTCTCTGAATATGGTTGGGATGAACCACGGGGGCATCCCCAAGCTTAGGCTTTTCACTCTTCTTGATCACATAATATCACCCTTCTCGCTTGATCCTTGAAAACTTCCTTCACACCAAACTCAAGACAGTTCTCATTAGAGGGTTAGTGCATAATCAAAAATTCTCATATTCTGTAATGATACAATCAATCCCAAAGCTTCTGGACATTAGCTACAGCCACCAATGCTTTGTGGAGCAAAGAAATCCACACAAACACAGTAAAAGAGCGAATGCAAAACAAAAGGCAGAATCTGTCAAAAACAGAACAGTCTGGAATGACGAATTTTTTCGAGGCACTTAAGTTGCTCAGATGGATCTGGCCTAAAATAATGAAAGTTGCGTACATATCTCAGGAATATGCGTGATTTTTCTCAGAATTTTTTGAATTTTCTACAGGGAGATAAGCTCAAATCCGTGACAGCTAAAAATCTGTCACTGCGCAGAAATCCAAATCTTGCATCAACTTTCAATATAGAACTTTACTTGGCACAACATTGCGATAAAATAAAGATACAAAGGAGTTGCTACAGAAGTAACAAAACTCCTTGACTCAAAGAAAACAAAAATAACAGCAAATAAAAACGATGGGTTGTCTCCCATAAGCGCTTTTCTTTAACGCCTTTCAGCTAGGCGCAGAAAGTGAAAATCAAGTGTTGTCAAGTGGCAAATCATTCAAATCATCAAAAGCTTCTTCCAACACACAGCTTGTAACAATGGGTATCTTAGATGTTCCTGGAGGTGTTTCATTACCTTTAACCGTACTAAAAGTTTTATCAATTTTAAGCTCATAATGAGTCTTTGGTTTTGGCACTTTAGGAACATACATAAACTTTTGCTCTCTACCCACATAAACTTTCTCCTTTTTAGACTTAAGAGAAGTAAAGGTTGAACTTAAGGTTTCAATAGCTTCCTCTAACTCATCAATTCTATGATTTTGGGTGTCATGGATATTATTATCCTCAAGAACAGTGATTCTTTCATTGATGGTGGCTATTGATTCATTAGTCTTACCAATACAATCAAGAAAATTTGGAAAAAAATTCTCCATAGAGTCTAACTTATTTATAACATCCTCCAAGGTGATCTCAATTTAATATCTTTAGTGGGTGGTGTTCCTACCAAACTTTCAATAATATTACAGGCTTCTAAAGCAGGAGTACCCAAGAAATTTCCACCTGTAAGAGTGTCTAGAACATACCTATACCAACTAGAGATACCAACATAAAAGTTCCTAAGGAGGATAGTGGTAGAGTGTTTCTTAGTACATCTATGATGAGCATCACTAATTCTATACCAAGCATCTTTCAAATTTTCACCTCCTAGTTGCCTAAAAGAACGAACTTCAACTTCAGGAGCATTCATTTTGAAAAACAAAATCAAACTGAATTAAACAAGTAACTAATTTTTTTGTGTTTTTGATAAAGAGAGCAAACAAGACTAAATAAAAATAAACTAAGCAAGACAAATAACAAAGTAAAGAGATTGGGTGTGAGAGACTCCCCTTGCAGAAGCAATTCGGTTTTCCCCGGCAACGGCGCCAGAAAACGTGTTGGTGGCTCTAAGTTAATAGTGCCAGAAACAATGCTTGTACGTCACACGTCAGTTGGGAACCCCAAGAGGAAGGTATGATGAGTGCAGCAGTAAGTTTTCCCTCAGTATGAAACCAAGGTTTAATCGAACCAGTAGGAAAACGAGGTTGCTTCGAAGGTGTTGGTGAAGGAGTGTAGTGCGGCGCAACACCAGGGATTCCGGTGCCAACGTGGAACCTGCACAACACAATCAAATTACTTTGCCCCAACTTAACAGTGAGGTTGTCAATCTCACCGGCTTGCTGAAAACAAAGGGTTAAACGTATCGAATGGAAAATGATGTTTGTTTGCATAAAACAGTAGAGAACAATGATTGCAGTAGATTGTATTTCAGATGTAAAAGAATGGACCGGGGTCCACAGTTCACTAGTGGTGTCTCTCCAATAAGATAACTAACATGCTGGGTAAACAAATTACAGCTGGGCAATTGACAATTGATAAGTGCATATAACATGCATGTGTGAGCTGTGGTGTCTACTATGAGATTCATTTGGGCATTACGACAAAGTACATAGACCGCTATCCAGCATGCATCTATGCCTAAATAGTCCACTTTCCGGTTAACATCCGTACCCCTTCCAGTATTAAGTTGCAAGCAACAGACAATTGCATTAAGTAATGTGCGTAATGTAAACAATACATTCATCCTTGAATAAAGCATTGCTGTTTTACCCCTAGTGGCAACAACACATCTACAACCTTAGAACTTGCTGTCACTATCCCAGGTTAAATAGAGGTTGAACCCAACTATCATGCATAAATACCCCCTCTTGGAGTTACAAGTATTCACTTGGCCAAGGCTTCAACAAGTAACGGAGAGCATGCAAGATCACAAATGACATAGACATGATAATATAATATTCAGCTCCACATAGGTATCAATATAAGTCAGATCCCAGCAAACACAACATGTAGCATTACAATAAGATGATCTTGATCATGATAGGCAGCTCACAAGATCTAAACATGATGGCACAAGTGGAGAAGACAACCATCTAGCTACTGCTATGGACCCATAGTCCAAGGATGAACTACTCACGCATCACTCCGGAGGCGGGCATGGCGATGTAGAGCCCTCCGGTGATGATTCCCCTCTCCGGCAGGGTGCCGGGAAGAGCTTCAGAACCCCCCGAGTTAGGGTTGACGACGGCGGCGGCAGCGAATATGTTCTGGATGAAAGGCTCGGTGTTTTAGGGTTTTCACGTCTCGGGGAATAAATAGGCGAAGGGGCGATGTCGGCGGACCCCCGAGGGGCCCAAACCACCTGGTGGCGCGGCTGGGCCCACTGCCGCGCCTGGTGGTTTGGCCACCTCGTGGCTCTCTTCGTCTCTCCTTCGGACTCCGTGTACGTGCTGGAAAAATAGGGACTGGCCTTTTGTTTCGTGCAATTCCGAGAATATTTCCAGAAGTAACTTTCTGAAACCAAAAACAGCAGAAAACAGGGAACTGGCACTGTGGCATCTTGTTAATAGGTTAGTCCCAGAAAATGCATAAAAGTGATACGAAGTGTATATAAAACATGTAGCAAATGGTATAATATAAGCATGGAACAGCAGAAATTATGGATACGTTGGAGACGTATCAGGGGCTACGCTGTGTAAAATTCACAAAAATACCAAAAACTTAGCCGCACCCGAAGGCTCGAGGGCTACGCCGTACAAAATTACCAACTCCGTCGCACTCGAAGACTCGGGCACTGCTCTACATCAAAAATTCAAGAGCATTTGAACGCTCGGGGGCTCACCCCGTGCAGGCAAAGAAAATCTTACAAACATACACATACTGCAGCAGCACAGCGAAGATGGCAATACATTACAACTCAACTTTGTACAAACGCCGCATTCTAGCCTACTCAGCTGTTTCCTCCTTCGGCTCCACCCAGTTTTCTTCTTCTTTCAAAACTCGATGGACCATAACGAGCGCGTCCGCGCGGGTCGCATCGTAGTGTTCCTGCATGGGCACAGGTCCGCCACCAGGCACTGGTGGCGGGCCTAGCGCAATTTTCTTCAAGTCCAGGTTTGGGCGATGGGACCGAACAAATCCGAGTGCAATATTGGCCCTGCCAATAATTTGCTCTCGCACAAATTTCTTTATAGACTTGCCCACGCGGAACCTATTCAACAGCTCCGCCAGGCTCTGAGGTTGCTCGTTCAATGGGAACAAAGAACTGTGCACTCGAGCCAGGGCTGACCTGCAAGTCTCTAGCAAAATAGCCGCGTGCCAGGAACGGTCCAGGAGCTTGGCCAGCACGTGACCTTTCACCTTATCTGACCAGAATGGGTGGGTGGAATACCGCGGGCTGGCAGCGTAACCATCCAGTCGATCGCGCAAACGCACTTCCTCCGCTGGCTCGTTGAAACAGACACCTACACAAATGCAGGCAAAATTGTCAGAACAAGCAAAGCACGGCAAGCCCGGGGATCACTTCGGGTGAACTTACACTCCAGCTGATGGTTCACACTCTCCAACTCCGCAATTAAAAAGGTCTCTCGCTCAGTGGTCGGTGAGGGCCTCGACTGAAGATCCGCCAGCTCACCCTTCGTATCCTTTAGCTCTTGCTCCATCTTGGAAAGCTTTAGTTGAAGGAAGTCGATGATCTTCTGGTCGTTCGGGCTTCGCCTGTTCGTTCGAGAAGCAGTGCTCCCAGATGAAGGACCGGCTGATGCACCGGTTGCTCCAGGCTACACAAAAACAGCTCGAGACATAAGAGCAATGCAGAAATCGATATCACCCCCTATCCAGCAGACTCGGGGGCTGGTAGCTTCAGAAAAACAATCACAACACAAAGGAAGCACAAGTAGGCTAACATTCGCAAAAACATCGTACGATATCAAGGTTCATTACAAGAAGCAAAAGCATAACAGGTTCGACCCCACTACCTAAGAGGTCGACTCAGACCTAGCCCTAGCAGAACGAGCCGCCCGCTCGGCGACATCGACAACACGTTTCTCCATCATAGCCACCATGTTTTTGGCTAGCCGCGCAGCTCGCTCTTTGAGGGAACTCAGAGGAATTGTCCCCAGCTCGGACTTCTTCGGGAAACTGGCCACAACCTTCTCGTAGTCGCCAGCAATTCCGTGCATCAGCATCAACATGAAGGCGGACTCCGAGCCACATACCGTTTGGGTGCGCGTGAAGTCCGCCAGAGTCGACGATCCGGGTCCAAAGAGCTTGGCCAGTTCATCCAGAGAGGAAGGAGGAGAGCCTCGCGGGAAGACACTCTTGTAAGTAGCAGCAAGAGCGCTCTTGGACTTGTCCAGGGAGTCGTTGGCTCGCGCACACAGCAAGTCGAAGGCGCCAACGGCGCGCTCGAGCGAGTCATCCTCTTCTCCAGAAGCAGAATCCATGCCAAGAGCGTCTAACAAAAATGCAAAAGGGAAAAACCAGATCAGTACACGGTCAATTGCTCCCAATTTCAAATAACACATGGAAAACTTACCATAACATCGCTAGCACGCGGAGTCGTTCGACCTGAAGCCCTTCGCGGTCCATCACCCCCTTGAGCTTACGCTCGGCACTGGTCTGCTGAGATCTCAGCTCCTTTTCGAGCTCCTGAACGCGGGTCAGCGCAGCTTTTTGTTCCCCTGTGGAGAATACATGCTTCGGGTGATAAGCTCAGGCCAATGAAAACAGAACAACACTAACAGAAAAATGCTTACGCTCTAACTGCTCCGGTACGCTTCCATCTGCGAGACTGTCAGCGAGGACCTTGTCCACTCGCCGGCTTTCTTCTTCAGCGTAACCGCAGAGGCAGCAGCGCCATCGGTTGCGGAACGAGCGCTGGTGGTGGTGCCCGCAACACCCTTCCTCTTGTTCCCCTTCGCCATAACGGTCGGGGATGGGATGCAGGATCACAGAAAGGCACATCAATGGCAGAAAGCGTGAGGAAGAAGAAGGTGCGCAGTGGAAGTGGCGGCGGGGGAGAAATGGCAAGTGAAAATTTACCATGCCGTTCCCATACTTATTTACAAGGACCACCAATCTCCACCGTTGATCAGAGATCGTGCGCCGCAATGCATATCCAGCTGTACACGTGGCAAGCGCGGAGAGCAACCGTCGCAGACCACTCCGCCCACTATGCACGGGAAACAAGGAGGCCATCATCACGCACGCCGTGAAAACCGCGCCAGAGCGGTCAAATCCAGTCCAAACGGCACGTCCTTCGGTCAGCTCTGTATCGTGGGACCCACATGTCACGTCCCATCTATAGCATCAAAGCAGGCCACCGCTTGTCAGATGGCGCAGTCACCAAAAACGTCATCTCTGACGTCACTCCTTTGAGGAGGTGTGGAAAACAAGCAAATGGTCGTTCGACTGATCCCAAGCCAGAAACAATCAACTCCCATCGGGAGCGAGTCGAAAATTTCGTCGACTGATGCGAAAAGTGTCTAAAAGATTTGAGATTATCCTCAATTGCAAGCAATTAAGCACAATCTCGGGGGCTACTCCATCGGGAGCGCTGTTGCGCACCCGATAGAGATATGAATCAGATCAAGACATACAATGAACAGTCGAAGCTTATTCGACTCAGCTGCTTAGCTGACGACATAAAGCAAATTGCAATCAAAGTCTCCCCAAGATGTATCTTCGACCCTTGGAAGCTGCACGCATGGTGCATAGGTAAGACCTGCCGATCCGTCGAGTGGGCCGGGGCCCGCACATGCCGCGGTTACCCTGAAACTTTCCGTGTCTGACGACATGAAGAAAATCCTAGCGGACGCGTTAGGTACCCACAAAGTTATGCTGCAGGTCGACTCTGTAAGACCTCTTCAGCCTGAGTCGAACTTGATCAGCTTGTTCCGGGTTCGAGTCTGGGGACTCGAACTTGATGTAGGCTAGTAAGGTTTTGCCCAAGAGCAGTTAGTTGGTCCCGATCCGTCGAGTGTAACAGGCCTACAATGTCGTTATCCCTAAAAACTGTCATAAAGGCAGCAACGTGATATGCAAAGCATCAGTCAACTTATTACCGACTCCACGAATATTATAGCACTAAAACCTGCAAAAAGACCAGTCGAGATGCTGTCGACTGACTAAGCTCACAAGCAAGACAAATGGTTCAAGACATGCACTTACGGAGGAGTCCCCGCCCGAATCTTCGAGTCAGCCAGGCACTCGGGGGCTACTGATGTGGACCTACCCTTCGGGTGCCCCACTATGAGGATACCTGGTGCACGTATAATGTCAAGACCTGCATGAAGGCCCACCAAGAAACCAGGACCGAGGCCCAGGAAGGGGCCCGAGAGGAAGGAGTACGTTCCAAGTCAAGCATAGGTCGGTTCGAACTTACCTTAACATGTAAACCTAGTCGGTTTGCGAATCCCCGAGACCCAGCCTCCTATATAAAGGCTGGAGGGCCGCCGATCAAGGACACGCAATACCATAGCCACCAAAACCCTAGCGAGATCGACATCTCGCCGGGACCTCATTGTAGCTCCATTGTTCACAACCATCAATAACAGACAAGCAGGAAGTAGGGTGTTACCCTCCGGGGGCCTGAACCTGGGTAAACCTCGCTTGTCAGCCGTCGACTATCGCCAGCGCTACCAAATCTCTCTCCCGATCTCAACCCTAGGTGCCTAACCATGGGATTTGCCGAGTTAACACCTCGTCAGAAATGGACTGTGGACAAACAGCGGCGATGGCTCCGGTGGGAGCTGGCAGAGAAAAGTTTGACTCCTCACGGCCGGCTGAGTGCAGCTAAGAAACGAATTTCCGGTTTGATCGCGAGATTCTTTTTACTGGGTTGTTTGTTCGGATAACGAGAGGAGCAAGAGTTTGTGAAGTTTGTTGGGACTAGTAAATTTGCACGTGCAATGCACGTGTAATATTACGACAAATCTGCACTAACCAACTAAGAGATATAATCTCATTGTCCAAGTGAAGTGACAATATAAAAAAATCGTCACAGAGATATAATAATAATGTACTTATGAAATATCCAGGTAACACATGCTCAAAATCCAAGTAACACATGCTCAATATCCAGGTAACACATGCCTGACCAAATATTGTACAAAATCAATTACTTTGACCTTGATTGTTTTTAGATAACCTTTATTTGGATGGTTTTGTTTGTCCCTGAGTACACGACTAAAATGGCAAGACCAGAAACGCTGATAATATGTGAGGTCCTAGTTGGAGCAGAGCCATCAGTCACCTCATCCTTAGAGGAGACCCTCATCTTGCAACAATGTTTTCCTCCAACTCTTTTCACCGGGGTTGAGTAGATGCATGTTGCCTTCTCTATATAGGAATATAAAGTAGGTAAATAGCATGAGAATTTCAAACAAAAAGAAGTAGCCTGAAAAGAGCAAATCGACTTAATACATTCAGAAGAAAAAACTGGTCTACACAAATGGTCAGCAAGATGTAAAAGTATGCTATAGTTACTAACAAACCAAAGTTCAACACGTTCTTTCTTATCTATAAGAACAATAATAGAGGATATTAAAGAATCATATGAACGATAAAAGATCTCTGAAGTTTAAACATATACGATAATTAGCATGAAATGAGTCGGTTTTCAGCACTATTTTTCATTCCATCTCTAATGGAGAAATTCACAAAATGTGTATTTCCAGGTTGAATACAAAACCAATATCCGTATCGGGAAAATATATCCCATCAATCGGAGACTATTGGCAGTAGGATTTAAATGGTCCCCATTCTAAATACAAATGTCTATCACAAACATATTTACCAATATGTCGCTTTTACATATACATCTACGTATACAAAAAAAATCCATGCTCGAGATCATCCAGTGTTTCCCAAAACGCATTATAAAATCGTTAACTAACCTTCAGAAGGCTGGTACATTGATGAATCATCAGCAGGTTGGTGTGGATTCAAGCAGCTTCAATTGTACAAAAGATATCTTGTGCTAACAATCTTCTACTATACTGATCCATCCAGCAGAAATAGGAACTGCATCTTGTTCAATCAATGAAGATATATGGGGGGCAGATAACCCACGGTGGAGGAATTGGAATAGCAATTTTCCTCATCGAAAGAAAAGTTTCCGGAACCCATCAGAAGTAACATTGCAGACCAGCACCAAGAAGATGAAACCAAAGTGCAGCTGTAACCATGCAAAGGTCTGAATGTTCCCTCCATCGAATCAAAGATTACCTGATTGATTTGTCAACTGCAAGGTATTCAGAGCAGAATGTTAAACCGTTATCTGATAATATGAGGAAATTTTCTGCGCGTGGAAGGTGGTCGCATCGGCCATGGCTCTATTAGATAATTTACCTGCCTGATTTGCGTTGCTAGGAACTTGGGCTGAAGGCATTTCCGAGAGTTTGAGAGGAAGTGGCAGCGACGGTTACTGCTCCGGCCGGCGAGGACATCCATCCTTGGCGGCGACAGGGTAGCTAAATCCTAGCAAGGCAGCTGGTTCCGTCTCCCGTCATAGCCACAACGGCCGTCCGGGGTGGAGGCAGTATCGGATCCGGGCACGACAACGAACATCATCCTCACTGGCGTCTCGCTCGAGGATGCGGCGCCGTGCGTGGGTGGGATCGCGCATGGCTACGGTGGCAAAGACGGCGGGCGACGGTGCATGGCATCAGGGGAATACGGCGGGCCGGCGGCGGGCGTGAAGGACGCAGGGAAGCGCGTTTGCGTCAGTGTAGCGTGGCAATGTTACAGGGGGAAGGCTAAGTGCGTGAGGTCGGATTGATTAGCGTTCGGCTGACGGACAATGTGTTTTAGCCTTAAAGGCGGGTGGTAATTGAGCCGTTAGATGTTGATTGAATAGCTGTGATTTGTTGGATTTGTCCCCTTCTCGCTCTTTTTATATTGGTAGATAAGGAAGACTCCAACGGGGCGACGCATCGAGTCCGCGCGCATCCGTTCGTGTCCGCGAGGGCCAAAAACACGGCCCAACGGGGCGACGCAAACGGACCGCGGTCCGTTTTTTGGTCCGCCGCGACGCATCCCTGGCCCAAATTTGGGCCACCGATGCGTCGGCCCCGGACGCGAAACGGAGCTCTTTTGTGTCCTCCCCTGGTCCGCTTTTGGAGGCAAAATCCACAGTCCAGACCTACCCCATGGCCGCCGCCGCCTCCAGGATCGCCATGGCCGCCGCCAAGACCGCCGCCGAGAGCCTAGAGCTGGCCGACGACGTCGCCGGGCTTGCTCCCCGGCTGAAGAAAGTGAAGAAGGAGCTCACGGAGGAGCAGAGGGCCAAGGAGACGGCCAAGCGGGGCCAACGGAGGAGGAGGCTGAAGCAGGACAGGCTCGACGCCGCCGCCAGGGCCGCCGCCGAGGAAAAGGGCGACGACGACAACGCCGACCTCGTGACCAAGACCGCGACAGCTGCCCTCCTCCTCATTGGACTTACCCCGTCCGCGGCGGCGGTTGGGGTAGCGACTGCGGCGGCGGTCGGGGTTTCCTCTACCGCGGCCAGCTCCAACGCTTCCACGGCCCGACCTCCAAGGTCGAAACCGCTCGCGACCGCGCCATCTCCTGCGCACGGGTTCGTCCCTGGAACCATGCCGCCGCGGGTTTCTCCTACCTCCGACGAGTCGGGCGAGGTACCTGCCCTCGTTCTCAACCCGCCTGCGACACCGTTGGTCGCACAGTCGCCGCGCCGCAGACTGCGGAGGCGCGTGCAGCTGCCCCGCCAGTGGTCGCCCCCGCGCGTAACCTGTTCGGCACTGTGCCCACGCCATCGCCGGGTGACCCCAGGTACTACGAGGAGGACGATGACCCCTACTACGGGGAGGACGTCCTCCAAGACATGGTCTGCGACAACACCCAGTACGACGGCGACGACTACAATGCCGGGGATGATGAGACTCTACCGACCGGCCCCGATGTGATCAACATCGATAATGAGCCGGTCTTCAACGAGCTCGATGCCGCCGGCGCGGCCATGAGGAAGAAGGTCAGCCAAAGAGGCGCCTCGTTCACCACCGCTGAAGACATTCTCATTTGCGAGTCGTGGATCGAGGTTGGAACCAACCAAATCGTCGGGGCCGAGCAAAAAGGGTCGGCATTTTGGGGCCGGTTCACCAAGCGCTACAACGAGGGCCGAATCCTTCCGCCCCGGAACATTCTGACGCACCGGACCGAGTGTTCAATCTCTGAGAGGTGGAACCACATTCAAGAGCAAATGAGCAAGTTTTGCGGCGCCGTTGAGCACATCGAAAGCCGGCCGCCGCAAAGTGGCTATGGAATCAAGGAGCAAATGTTGCAAGCTTTGGATCTCTTCAAGGCTCAATATGGCAAGGTCTTCACCTTGACCCATTGCTACCGGGAGCTCAAGGACCAGGAGAAGTGGAAGGAGCTATACGCCTCCCTCAAGAAGGCGGGACAAGCGGGACATCTTGGTGTTGACAAGGGAGAGGGCACAACGGAGAAGGAGAAGGACGGGAGGCCAAGGGGAAGAACAACTCCAAGGCCGAGCAGAAGCGCGATGCAACGACCCTTGCGTTGCAAGAGACTTTGAGCGGGTTCCTATCCCAAAAGGATAAGACCTGTGACAAGAGGGAAGAGAGGAGAGAAAAGGAACGCCTCGAGAGAGAGGCGGCTTCGAAGCTCTACTTCGAATTGCAAAAGAAGAGGCTTGACATAGAGGAGGAGAACGCTCGGACCCGGGCGGCGGAGGTCGAGATCAGGGGCCAGGAGGCCGAGGCAAGGACCAAGGAGGCCGACGTGAAGGCCAGGGAGGTGGAGCTCAAGGCCAAAGACCTTGAACTCGCCCTACGCGCCGAGGAGGCCAGGATCATGGACATGGACATCTCCACCTTCACCCCTAGGAAGAAGGCCTACTACGAGAAGAAGCAAAGGCAGTACATGGATCAGGTTTGATCTATTCTCGGTCCCTTCTACATATTTGTGTTGAACAATGGCCAACATGGCCGGAAAAACATGGCCGGTGGCCGAAATTTGTAATATTTTGGGCACACCTGGGGACATGGCCGATGGCCGCAACTTGTAATGTTTTGGGGGCGTGGAAACTATGGCCACCATGCCCGAAAATGATCAAAATGATCAAAAACCCTGGCCGGGCGGACTCAATGCGTCGGCCCGTTGGGGGCAGTGGCCGGAAAGGGGCGGACGTGGGCCGGACATGGGTCCTTTTGGCGACGCAAACGGACCAAACGCGGACCAAACACGCGTCCGTTTGCGTCGCCCCGTTGGAGTCATCCTAAAGATAGAGGTTGTGGGTGTGATACGGATTATACCACGGACTCTGCTGCTTTAATAGTAAAGATTTGTGGAAGAGTTACTCGTCCTCGTCCCCGTGAGTGCGGCGCAGTCAGGTTCCTCCGATCCAATCGTCCTCGCCACCCACCTGATCGGAGTTCCTCCGATCCACCCAGCACAGGCTGGTTCGACGCCCCCACCTCCTCATCCGCGGGATCCTGGCCGCCGCCTCACCCTTGGCCTTCTCTTCCACGGACCAGTCCCTGATCTAGGCAGATCGGCCGAATAATATTCCGCTCCAAGTCGTCGCCGTCCTCAGCACAAGGTATAGCTTCCATCCCCGCTCGACTCCGACAGAAATCCGCCTTCCCTCCTTCTGCTCCGTCGATTTGGCACGGCCGTGCTGCTAGCTTTGCCTGTCCGATCGAGATCCGATGTGACGATCTCGAGTTTGTTTGTTGGCTAGGCTTCGGCAGAATAAGGAACAATTTACTGCTGTGCTAGTGAAGGAGCTTGCGCTCATGTTTAGTTTGTACTGTACTCCCTCCGTTCTAAATTAATTGACTTCCATTTGTCCACATATAGATGTATCTATACGCGTAACATGTCTAGATACATTCATGTGTGGACAAATAGAAGTCAATTAATTTGGAACGGAGGGAGTAGCTAGCTAACATGGTGGTGCCTACAGTATCAAGTTTCAGGTCATACATATAGTATAGGTCGATATGCGTACACTGAACCCTCGAGTGTTACGCTATGTTCTATAGAACTGGGTGTGCTTTCCTTCTGATATTTATTTTTGAACAAGACTTTCCTTCTGATAAGAGTACTACTTTTCTGCTGGGGTAAATACAACTGCAACACCTTTGCCATAATTTTTCTACGAATAGTAAGGTACTCCACTGATTAAAACTAATTATATCATATCAATCTTTTTGTCCTGTCCATGATGCATGTCTACGTCCTGCTCTGTTTTTAGTACCACATAAAACCCAACTTATCCGTTCTGCTACTCTGTCCCAATGATAGACGGAAATGCCTTTGTTGTCTCGAGTAAATGAAGCGATGCCATTATCACTGTTAGCCCCCTCCCCCCTTTTCCCGTTAAGATGTAATCCTTTGTTGTGGCTGGGAAGTATATGTCTTAGGAATCAGTAGTCTGACAGAGCAACATGAATTGCTAAGTCGGACAGTGGAATTGCTAATCTAAGGTGAGTAGTCGGCCGACCGGAAACGAGTGTTCAGATTAGTCAGTAGCCTTTGCACCGTAATAGAAGTTGTGTTTGTGCTCCAGATTTTATTTCAGATCAGCAGTTAGCATTAATAGGCTTCATGGAATGGGTATTTGGTTAGAGATGATTGGATTACAGTCAGTCAGTATATTGCTTACATGGTTGTAGTTTGATGAGTGTAGAAATAAACCTGGGGTGTTACAGTTTGATCAATTGCTGCATCTAATGCCAGCGAGAGTAGACGGTATCAGAACTGCAAACATGCATCTAATTGCTGTTAGAAGAAGGATATATGAATCAGTAATACAAATGGTTAATCAACCTAGATTATTTAATTCATTTCGACAATGATTACGTGTTGTTTCATGCATCGGTCCTTGCCCTTTTATTTTGCTCTGCCAGATGATTGACTTATAATTGTTAACATGATATGCAGGAAGACATGGCCGAGGGTGGGGGACAAGATCCTCTAACGTACTCCATAGTACTGCAGAGGGACGTAAATGAATGTAGGCCGTTCGTTGTGCATCCAACGACAGTTGGTGAACTCTGTATAAACTGCGGGAGTCAGCTTGCAGGCACGCCAAGTCGCCAAGCTCGATGATCCTGGTGGCTGTGCCGTCGAGGCTGCTCTAAACTACTGCTAATGATCACTGCGCTCGTACTCTATGCCGCCGCCGTGCCACTCTCAGTTCTCATGTTCGCCACACTCATACTCTGCGCCGCCCCAATGGCGCACGTCGCCGGCGCCGGCGGCCGCGTCCTTCAAAAGGAGGAGCGTGAATCCGGCTTCCCCACGCTCATTCTCTGCGTCGCCGCCGGCCTAGAGCACGGTGGCCGTGTCACCCAAAGGAGGAGCACGAGTCCGGCTTCTAGGTCTCATGGTAGATGTTCATGCATGCTGTTCTTTGCGCATCGACAGCAGCCGGCAGTGGAACCCATGGGAACACATCGCTCGACGTGATGCAGCACATTCCAATACAACGGAGATGGACGAACACGAACCATGACAGATAAGCACGAACTGTACTCCATAGGACGACGACGACGGCGTCGCTATAGCCTGCTCTTGAGCTCTTCCGGTACTAGTAATACTACCACGTTCTCTCCACGCAGAATATGAGCACTGGTCCAGAGCGGCCTCGACGGTGTGGTGCAGCCGACCACGACGAGCTAGGCATTCCGGCGCCCGGCGAGTGAGTCATGCATGTTCGGTGTTTATACAGAGTTCACCAACTGCCGTTGGATGCACAACGAACGGCCTACATTCATTTACGTCCCTCCGCAGTACTATGGAGTACGTCAGAGGATCTCGTTCCGAGGGTGGAGGCCATTCAGTCATGCATTAACGAGGGCTAATTTTTTTTTAATAATACATTTTTTTAATTAATTTCGGGAAATATTACGCGAATCTGAAGATTTTCAGAAATAATACACCCTCGGCCTAGGCTAAGCCGAAAGGTTCCTATCGGCCTCGGGGAAGCCGATTAGGCCTTATCGGGCTGGGCGAAGCCGATAAGATCACTTGGCAGGCCAGGCCTGCGGCCGACAGCCCTTTCGGGTCACGCGTGGCCCCTAATCGGCCTGGGCGAAGCCGACAGCCTTTATCGGCTGGGCTAGGCCGATAAGTCGCTGGATAAGAACGACGCCTTCCTTCTTCTTCATCCTCGCGTTCCCTTCTGTTCTTTCTCCCTCCTGCTGCCATTTCTTTCTCCCTCGCGCGATTTGTCCATCCAGCCAGCAAATCTCAAACCTAGAGGTGTTAGAGAGTTAGGGCAACTAGGATCTACAGATGGGTTAGGTTGTGGGGGTGATTTGGTGGTGGTTTTTTGGAGCAATGGTGGAGATGCGGTGGAGGTTGGTGTAGGCCGAGCAAGGTGTGGTGGTGGTACTTCTGCTGCTTCGGTCGTGGTGGTGGTGGTGGTGATCCTCCATTGAATCAAGGCACGCGTCAAGGGTATGTGATTTTTGACTAATTAGGGTTTAGTTTAATTAGGTTTGCATTATTGTTAAGTTTGTCGTGCATAATGATATTGCTAAGTATTCGGTATAAATTATTAGGTATTTGTTGCGGTAGTAATAAATAAGAATGTAGTTGTTCCGGTTATAATGATTATTTGGTGTCACATTTTTAGGTTGCCGAGATGAGTAATTTAGTGAAATGTGTGTTTTACTACGGTCCTAGTACTGTTGAAATAACTGAGTTGGGAGCTGATTTGGGTCAGTTTCGATGGTCAGAGTTGGAACTGAACTCCCACAAACATGGTCCATAAGTCAGCTGAAAGATTGGTTGGCAGAATGTTTAGGGCTTAATCCTGAAATAGACACCGTCTGTGTGCATGCATTGTGGACGAAGTCAAGGTCACCGGTGTTTTTCTATTTGAGGCCGATAGATCGAACCTCTCAGTTGGTGCGCTGGCTGCAAGGTTGCGAAAGCAGGGGAACTACCCCTGTCGCCTTACTGATACCTGTCGCGAAGGAGCCCTCCTGAAGGCGAGGGTGGGCACGATCCTGGCCAGAGCAGTCAGGAGATGCATTTATCTGGACATGATGATAGTCAGGAAGATGTTGGAGGTGGTGGTTACGATTCAGGGCAGAACAGTCAGGCAGAAGTACGAGGTGACGATGGTGTTGAGGCAGATGCAGATGAGGAAACTGGGCGTATGCAGACGAGGAATCGGCTTCGCCCAGCCCGATAAGGCCTAATCGGCTTCCCCGAGGCCGATAGGAACCTTTCGGCTTAGCCCAAGCCGAAGGTGTATTATTTCTGAAAATCTTCAGATTCGCGTAATATTTCTCGAAATTAATTAAAAAAATATATTATTAAAAAAATTAGCTTAACGAGGCAGTCGAGGGTGGCTTGGTATCAATAACTACCCATCAACATTATCAAGGGGAAAACCAGATGCTACACTGACATACCTCAACTGACGGACTGGTAAGTATATCCTCCTAAATTATTCCTCACCTACAAAAGATTATTACTAAACTTCAACTTTATAATGCATTTCATCTATTTTCTACCTTCGACACTACATAACTGACATTGTACTTCATATATTGTGTTGTATAGAAGGAGGACTACGATGCCCGCTAGGCACAGGAACCTAAAGCTGCAGATGACGACATCATGGATGTCAGTAATCTTGATGCTGGCAAGGAAACCAAGGAACCCACTAAGCAAAAACCTGGACGTCCGAGGGGGAATGAGACTGTTCACAGAAAACATCCACTTAACCTAGTCAAATAACAATTTTCCACCAAGACTATCGATGCACGTGTGTCGCGCATCCCAGAAAATCACAGCTCAAGCAGGATCCATACAAGACACCATAACGTCAGGGGGTGGGAGTTCAAGGGCAGTTTACGGGCAGAGGCATTCATGGGCAGTTGAAAATGGGTCATCTTCATAGCATGTTCGACAATTTATGAATATTTATGGTTTTCCACTGTTTTCAATTCATGACTATATTTATGAGGCGGAGCAGGAATTCAAATAGCAAATGATTTAAAAAAAATATTTTATCAGACGTAAAACTATTGGCATGTTAACATTTTATATACGAGCGGATGAATCTTGCTGGTCCTGGTGGTACCTACGCACCCCTTTGTTGTCGTCCGATGGATGTTTAGATTCAGAAAAATCGTGAGACATTATTATGTATATCATGATCGATATATATAGATATCGATCGAGTCATCTGTTCCTTTACCCAAGAAAAAGTATTTCTATTTTCCTTGTCTAATCGCGGGTAGCTAAGTTAATATAGTTCCCTATACACGAGTCTGTTGTCATTCTACTACAACAGTTGTCCTGGAATAATGGTAGCTGCCTCAACTAGGGTCCAAGAGATGCCCATCAACTCATCTTTTGGAGCAAAGCAGAAGCGGAACATCACAGCAATTCGCTGTCTAGCTGAAAAACTGTAGTATCTGAAATACGGAGCAAAAGAACAAGAGTAGCAGAGAGCATCGTCTGCCTAGCTTCGTTTGTAATCAACAAGAGTAGCACCGAAGCAACCAAAATTTAGAAAACAGAGAAGCAATAAATGGATCAGATAATTAGAAGATTTGTACAATTTCTAGTTCGCAGAACACAGGCAGAAAACTACTCCCTCCGTTCCTAAATATAAAATGTTTTAGATTTCGTCCACATTCACATGTATCTAGATATATGTGGACATGTTTTAATGTGTATGTACACTCATTTGAATTTGCACCTAACCAACATGTGAGCTAGCTAGAACATCTTATATTGTGGAACAGAGGGAGTACGAACTACAGCTACGCGCAATTGAGCAGTAGAGTAAACGACCAGAACTACCAGAACCACAACGCACATGCATAAAACCCAGAGTCCGACGCCGCACGCGCGTGTGCTTGGCCGGAGAGCCAGCAGCACCGCCGGCCACCATGGCCATGGCACCCTGGACGGTGGGCGACGTCGCCGACGACCCAGTACCTCCATGCCACCGCCCACTCACCTGGCACAAATCAGCCTGACGGACACTACTGGGAGATAGGAAAGGCTCGGGCTGCCACCACGCCGAAGACGGCAGGTGGCCCTGCTGTGGGCTCTACTCGAGGTCTGGACGCCTCGCCGAAGACGGAAGAAGTTTCGTTGCAACAGTACACTCGCCGCCTCGCCGGCCGTTTGGCAGCAATCAGCTAAGCCGGACTCGTCGGGCTCCTTCTGCTTCGACGAGGGAGGCGGAGGGAGGGGTCGTAGTATCGGTGGTACGAGGTGCTGGGGCCTCGCCATCGATTGATGCGGCAGCGGATGCGAGCGGGCAGAGGACAGCGGAGGCGGATGCGAGCGAGGGGACGGCCTCCATCTTGGACTCGAGGAAGAAGGCGAGTAGGGGCGGCACGTCGCGCGTAGATGGCGTCCACAACCAGCTGCTGCCGCGGCGCCGGCGATCTCCTGAGCGGGGAGGCCCCGATCTAGGGGAGAGAGTGAGATAGAAAGAGGATAAATCAGACGGTGGGGCCACTGATACAAATTTATCTAAACACCCTTTTACTTTTAATTAAAATAAAAGAATATTGATAGTTTCAGATAGTTTCGGGTTCTTTTAATCTGATAGTTTCTGGTAGCTCTAATTTTATCACCAATTGATTAGAGCAGACAGATGGTTGTTAAAACTACCAAGTACTCTAAAACTTGTAAATTAAAACATGTCTAAATACATGTTGACATATGTGAATATGAAAGTTAAAACATCTTATATTTATACACGGAGGGAGTACGTATCACGGCAGATCAAGCTAGGCAGCTCGCAGCGAGCTGGTTAGCCTATGAAATAATGCAACCCAAAAGTAGCTCTTGGTGGGTGAGTTGGTTACCAAATGCAATAAAATTGACATTCGTTAGCTACTCCTGGACATCACACTTCTCTGGTCCGTTGTATTATATATGATGGTCTACTTCCGGGTCGTAGTTTTGAATCTAATATTTCGACGTCATGGAAATGTAACGAGGGCTTTTGTAGCCCGGGCTACATGTAGTTCTCTATTTTGAATTTTCGAAAACGGTATTTTTAAGTTTCAGAAAAATCTCAAAATAAATCTGGAGGTACGCATTACTATATCCTATAGTTCTGCAAAGTTTCAATCCGAAATTCGTTTTATTTTGGGTACGTAAAAAAACCAAATTCCCACACGATTTGGTGGGCACTATTCATGCACCCAGATTTATAATTTTATTTTGTCTTTTTTGTGTAACGTATAGTACACCGTATTTCGGATGGGGATTTCACAGACTTGTATGATATATTCGTGGCTACATCTACATATTTTATTTCAGATTTTATTAAGATCTCAAAATTTATTTTTGAATAGCCAAAATAAAGTACTACATGTAGCCCGGGCTACAAAACATCACTGTGCCATCACGACTAGGTTTGATAGATCTTGCAAACTTGAAATAGAAATCGTTGAAAGATCATTTTAGTTGTTGGGTGGCCAGGCTAGTGGGCACTGAACCTTGTTGAAAGATCATTTTAGTTGTTGGGTGGCCAGGCTAGTGGGCACTGAACCTTGTTGAAAGATCATTTTAGTTGTTGGGTGGCCAGGCTAGTGGGCACTGAACCTTCAGCTGTCCCTAGTACTATGCAACCCACTGGGTGCACGTCGATTCAAGGAAAATGAAAGATAGACCAAATAGAGACCTTGGACTCTATCCTCTCCCCCGCTACAGTAGAAGGAGAGGCGATTTGTGAAGCTCCCGTGCGCTCCACCTCACCGGCGGCGACTTCGCCGGCTCCCCTCCCATCCGCCGGCCGCTCCGGCGGCGGGAGGGTGGGGGAGCCCCGGATCCCGTCTTATGTACATGTAGGTGTGTGTGGGTCCATCCCCAGCGGCGGAGGCGAGGTGGTGCGGCTGGGGTGGTGGTTTGCGGTGGCGGTTGTCCTCGTCGATGGCGCGGCTCGGTGGAGTCGAGCCATGGACCTGCCTCCCCTGGTTCGTGCGTAGCTCCTGGTAGCTGCGGTACGGGCCCTTCCCTCGCCGGCGGCCGTGGTGCGGCGGCGCCGGATCTTGAAGTTTCCGGAAGTTTTAGATGTTTTGAAGCCAGGCGGTGGCGACGGTGGTGCAGGGTGGAGTCTCTTTGGAGTCGAGGTTCGTCGACTTCCCGTCCGCAGGGGGACTCCTCCGATCCAAGGCGTCAAGGGAGGAGCAGCGGCGGCGCGCCGGCGGCACGTTCTGCTTCATCTTCGTCTCCGAGCTCCAGAAGGGCTTGTTTGTAATTTTAACTTTGTTCTGGTGTGTTCTGTAAGGACCTGGTTTTAATATATATCTATTTTCCTCGCAAAAAAAAAGGAAAATGAAAGATGGAACATTCATTGAGTCTGATGAGATGGGCCAGTTTCCTACTCGGCCTGACATACTGATGCATCCAAAATGCATCTACTTTTCCAAGTACTTTGCCTCATAATTTGCTCCGGAATCTTCTCATATTTGAATAAAACTGCTGAATCTGACGCTGTTTTTAGCAAAGTCTCTTCTCTGGCTATTTTTGCAGGAAATTAAATCGGGGAAAAATACCACGCCAATTTTTATGGAAAAGGAAGGCAATGGACAAAGATGGACACAAGGAAGCGCTCGAGGGCCAAAAGGGGGGTCCCACGCGGCCCCTGTACCTGGCCGCGTGGGCCCACCCAAATGGGCCTCGGGCACCGCCTCGCCTTCGGTCTTCGACGTACCCCCTCATATATACAGAAAAGTGCTTGCCCTAGGAGGAGAGGAGTTTTCGCGAAACAGAACGCCGCCACCATCACGATCTTCGTTTCGGGGACAGATTGATCCAGGATTTCTCCTCCGGTGGAGGGATCCGGAGGCCGTCTTCACCGCCTTCATCACCGCCTTCATCTCCATCGACCATGAGCCCCTTCACCATCACCATGTGTGAGTAGTCCGCTGTAGGCATGTGAGGTGGATGGGGATTGGATGAGATTGATCATGTAATGCTACCCGTTGTTCGGGATTTTAGGGTTTTATCTTGAGGATACTTTTGTATTGTGTTGATGCACTCTTGCTATGTTTAATGCTTGCTACTAGGGCCCGAGTGGCATGATTTCAGTACTGAACTTATATTGCCCCATCATATATTTGAGTTTGGTATTTATCTGCAAAGTGTATCACCTGCTATTATGTTGAACCTGCGAACCCTAAACGTGACATATAGGGAAAACAAGGGGGAGATGTTTTAGTTTGAGGATTCTATGTGTTCATGAAGTGTTAATGCATTGTTCCGGTCTATTCGAAAGGGTAGACCTTAATTACCTGTAGTTCCAAGTTGGCCCCGGTGAAATGGGCAGGTTGGACAATAGATGTTGTGCAAATTCTCTTGGTTAGTACGCACAACTAAATATGGAACACATACCTACATATATCGGAGTTAGAGATAGGTCCCATTGTTATTTGTTTCTTATTATATGATCAATCTCATTCTTGCAACACCCCGCTATCACCTCATGCCTACGTTTTAAATCTCTGAGTTACACTTTCACTTTTCCGGTGAAAACTGGGAAACACTTGTTCACTGCTACTGTTCTGCTTGTTACTTGAATCATACTACTGCCATCACTATTACTGCTGCAAGTTATTGATATACAGGTGTGGTTGAGAGTGACGCCTCAATTGCCAAGGTCTTATTGATATTCTTGTGTTCCCATCGAGTCGAACTATAAATTTGGGTAATACTTCCCAACGAAGACTTCAGCGATCCCCTATACTTGTGGGTATCAAGACGTTTTCTGGCGCCGTTGCCGGGGAACCTAGCTTTATTGGTAAGACAACTTGTTATCATCTATTTGCTGCTTTTGCTTGTTCCTAACCATGGGAAAGGAAAAGACTACTCCGAAGGAAGTGAGGCCTTCAACTACTCGCAGAGGTACGGATTTGCCAAGTAGGCCAAACTTTTCACCTAATGTTGCTTCTGCTGTTGCTCCTAAGAAAAAGGAAAGGTTTTATCTAGTTCACCATTGTCTAAAATGTCTACTAGTAATGAAAATGATTTATTATGTGGTAGCATAGACAAAGAAGTGACACCTGAAACATCTGAGATAACTGAAACACCTGAAAATCTGGAATCTTCTACTAATGAAAATGTGGAATCTGAGTTAGAAGATAATGAATACTGTGATGATGAATTTGAAACTTCTTCTGAGGAAGAGGAGGCATTTACTATGGCTTTTATGAATTCTGACTTTGATAAATTGGATAAACTTGATAGCTATAAAAATTCTCCTCTTGATGGATATTTTCCTATTACTGAGAAAATGAATGCTCCTGCTATTAAAATTAAAGATAAAGATTATGAGTTTAGTGTTGATCCTGAAATAATTGAAAAAGCTGAAAAATATAAGTTTTATGGTAGAGAGGATGAGTTTCCTTTTGAACACATTGCTGTCTTGCATGACTTATCTGTGTTATTTGGTAAAGATGAAATCCATCAACGCTACTATTTCTTAAAGCTGTTTCCTTTTACTTTGGGAGGAAGTGCTAAAACTTGGTATAATCGTTTAGAACCTGGATGTATTACTAGCAAGGAAGAATGTTTGCAGGTATTCTATAATAAGTATTTCCCTGCTGATAAGATTCATGGTTTGACTGTTGCGATTAGCAGCTTTTCACAGAAAGAGAAGGAGGATTTACCCCAAGCTTGGGGGAGGTATAGTAAGATGGTTAGGAAATGTCCTACCCATGGCTTCAAGAGTAATGAAATACTTGATATATTTTACAATGGTCTAACCGAAAACACCAGAGGCTATCTTGATGGTATTGCAGGTAATGTTTTCAGGGAAAGGACCGTTGATGAAGCAACTGAGCTATTGGAGACTATCTCTAGGAATTATGAAGACTGGAATATTGAAGAGATATTTCCGGAGAAGAAAGGAGGCATGCTCAAATTGGATAACGAAACAATGAAAGAAGCTTCCAAGGCTATTAAAGAGAAGGGAATTAAAACCTCTCATCTTAAGGAATTATCTGAAATGGGTGTTAAACTTCCTGATGATCAACCATGTTTTCCAATTCAAGTCAATGCTATTAGCTCCATAAAAGGTAATGAAAAGGTAACACCTCCTGTTGATGTATCCTACATGAATGATTTTGCTTATCATCATAATCCTGAGGAGCATAATATTAGAATGACTATTATGGAGAACTCTCACAAAATTAAATCTCTTCGAGAAAGTTTACATGCTAGTGTGGGAGAGGTAAAAAGAATTGTTAAACACTGTGAGATGATGAATAATCAAGTTGAACAAATGGTTTCTCTTCAAAATCAATTGTATGAAAGTCTTATGGTGAAGAAACAGGTTTGTGGAGTTAACACTAGGGGAGGTGCAAGTACTCAGGATCCTGATTTTCCTGAAGGCCATCCCAAGAGAAAAGAACAAGAAGCTCTCAAGAAGAAATCTTCTGCAGGAAAATCTCCCAATGAAAACAAGGACATTGATGACTCTGAAGAGCAAGATAAGGATATTTCTATTTCTGATGCTGAGACTGAAGATAATAATAATGAAGAAGAAGAATCACCTTCACCTGAAGAAGAGCCACAAGAGGATGAAAATATTGAAGAACCTGAACCTAATGATAAAGAAGACCCTCCACCATCTACTGAGAAGAATAAGAAGAAGAGCCATCCTAATCCACAAAGAGGTAAAGATAGGGATCCGTGGGTACAAAAACCCATACCATATCCCCAAGAGGTAATAAAAACTTTGGATGATGCTAGATTTGAGAAATTCTTTGAGTTGATTAAGTCTTTGTGTTTGCAAATTCCTCTTGTTGATGCTATTAAAATCCCTCCATATTCCAAATACATGAAAGACATTGTGACTAATAAAAGAAAGATTCCTACTGATGCAATAACTGCTATGCTTGCTGAATATTCCTTTAAAGGGAAAATGCCTGAAAAACGTGGTGATCCTGGTATTCCAACTATTCCTTGTCATATTAAAGAAACTTACGTGAAATATGCTCTATGTGACTTAGGAGCTGGTGTTAGTGTTATGCCTTTTTCTTTATATAAGAAACTTAACCTAAACAAATTGGTTCCAACTGAAGTATCATTACAAATGGCTGATAAATCAACTGCTGTGCCTATAGGAATATGTGAGGATGTCCCTATCTCTATTGCTAATGTGTTAATCCCTACAGACTTTGTTGTGTTAGAAATGCCTGAAGATGATAATTTGTCTATTATTCTTGGAAGACCCTTTTTAAACACTGCAGGGGCTGTTATAAATTGCACTGAGAGCAAGGTAACATTCAATGTCAAGGGAAATGAGCACACTATCTATTTTCCTAAGAAGAAATCTGTTACTATGGTAAGCCAGAGTGTGAACTCCATTAAAAGGAATACTCTTATAATAGGAAGCTTTGAGTTTGCATTGCCACCTCCTGAACCAAAATATGCTATCTTAATGATTGGAACTATTCCAATCAAATATGAGGTGACTTGAAATTGCTCAGAAACATATAAAATAAAGAATCATGTGTTATATCTTTTGCATATTATTAATGAGACTTGATCAACCTCATTCTAATGTGAAAATGATGCAAACTTGATTCCCATAAAAATTATTGCATTTTTAGTTGTATTCATTATAGAATTTTAGATTATTTGCATGATATAATTATTTCAAAGTGCAGAAATTCCAGCAATGAAGTTTGAAAAATTCTGTTCAGAAATTTCTCTAAAAATTCCAGAAAAATTTGGAGGTAAGTTATTTTACCAGAGGAACTAACAGCCAAAAGGGAGACACCAGAGGGCCACCAGGGCCCAAAAGGGGGTGTCCCACGCGGCCACAGTACCTGGCCGCGTGGGACCCACTATTTTGGCCCACAGAGGGGGTTAGGTGAGTATCCAGTGCCCATCTCCTTCCCCTCGACAGGAAACCAGCCCCAGGTATTTTTCCCAAATTTTCTCGAGCTCTCTTCCTGCTATCCTTGGATCTCCAAGTTTAGGGCAGATTTTTCAAATCTGTTTGGTGGGATTGCTCATTGGTATGTGACTCCTCCACTCATCCAATTACTTTTTGTTCTTATGCCTCATGCATGAAGTATTTTGCTGCACTAGGTGTCACCCTTTTATGCTTAGGAAATCCATAGATTCAAGTTTTCTAGTTGATATTGATGCATGATATTGATGTGGAGACTATTTATGGATGGCTTAATGTTGTTTTAAGGTGTTACATCTTGATTTTTGTTGAATATTGTTTTTGGGCAGCAAGGTATCATGTTTAGCAAGGGCAAAGCTTTGTTGGGATGAGCTCAAGACCAAGAAGAAGAGTGCAAAGTCTCCCTCAATTATGATGACCACCATCTTGGGAGGATGATGCATTCTTTGTAGGGGAGAAGCTGAAAATACATACAACAAGATGGCAAGATCCCTATGTTCTTGAGCAGTGGGGATCAAAGAGGACTTCGACACCTTCGTCTACAACTGGTTTACTTAGGTTTCTCAGAACCCCAAGATACATATGAGAACTCTCGGGAATTCCTCTCTACCTTCAGATTTGAGGGCCGGAGCCCAAAAGCACAGGAAGAAAGTAAGGCACCCTCTTACCTTTGTTTGCAAATTTACTATGAGAGGTGAGCGCCTTGTTATGTCTCTAGGGGAATTTTGCAATGCTATTGGTGTAGAAAATTCAGGGAGTTGGAGTGAAACTCGTGCTGATACCAACCATGAGCTTGTTGAGTTTTGGCATACTATATCTGTAAACTCTCATGATAGATTAAATAGGGGTAAATTTACTCATATACAGCACCCAAGTTTGAGATATTTTGCGTTGTTTCTTGCAAGAGGATTTCTTGCTAGGGATAACAATTCTGCTTGCACTGGACCAATGGTTTATCTACTAAAATGTGCAAAAGAAAATACACCGTGTGAATATAACTTGGGAGTCATACTTGCTAGATCTTTGCATACTGCTGTGAGTAGAAATATTACTGATCAAACTCCTATTTATGCTGGTGCTATTGCTACTATGGTGTACAATTACATTAAAAACGAGAGAGGATATGGTGATAACATGGGTACTCTAGTGCGAGAGTCCAAATTACTTGATTTTGCTTTGACTACTCGCATGGATATAAGTACGTTGTATGGGGAACATTATCTGTATAACTATTTGAGCACTAGTGGGCAGCGAGTGTCCATTAGGCTCCCCCGTACTGACCTTTTTGACAGGAGTACCGGAAAATGGATAGTGGAAGAGGCGCCGCCTCAGGAGGAGCCACAAGCTCCAGAGACACAGGGGTACATACCTCAGGCGGAGCCCCTGTACCCAAGCATGCAAGGCTACCCATATAGTTACTACCCTGGAAGTGGAAGTGGATACGGCAACTACCCAGGATACTAGCTTGATCGCAAGCTTGGGGGAGTACTTCTCTTACTCTCCATTCATTGTTTTATATCACCGTTATATTGCTATGATAAGTTTCTTGAAAACGCAAAAACACAAAAAGATTTTATTTGTTTCTTTTACTTCTGGTTGTTTGTCTTTTGTTTCTTAGAACGAAAAATAACAAAAATATTTTCGTTTTCTTGAAACAAACGCAAAAACGGAGGTGCAGAAATTGCTGAAATCTGCTCGCTGTTTTATTTTTCATTTTTTCTCTGTAACTCCGATTGAGCTGAAATTTTAACCACTGCTGCAACACATCATAACCTACACACACGTAAAATATGAGATTTTTCTGAGGTGTCTAGGTAGGGTAAAAACAGTACTGTATGCAGTGACATTTTCTGGCAGATTTGAGTTTTTATTGTGCAGTTCAAGTTGGGAGAGGAGAACAACGATGATGAGTTGATGTGCATGAAGTGGATGAAAGGTATGACACCTTTGCCGTGTTTATGTGGACTTTTAATAACAGCAAGTGAGCACATCATAGTTTCTTCAACATCTAGAAAGTGGTAGCAAATGTTTATCTTTCCATGTTCTAGTATGTTATATGATGATGCAAGTGAAATATATTAGTGACAATACTTGGTTGTGGATTGAATAATTGTGGTCTAAACAAAGGTCTACGCATCCCATTGTGCTTACTAAACTTGCCAATAAAAGAGAGTAAAAGAATTTTCAAATGTTAAACATGAAGTTATGCTTGACAGGTTTAGTGGTTGGGAGTTAGCTGAAATGTGCTGACACATGAAAGCTTTCAACATTGCACTAAATATATTCAGTTGATATCATGTACTTTTGTTATGGATGCTATCATGTGCGAAATGAAAGCGGAAACTTAGCAAGTTTGATGAGTGAGAATAATTGGCTAGAGAGACGCCTGGGCCGCCAACTTAAGCCATGCATCATTCATGGTGGAAATTTACAGCACCATAGTGACATTCAGTGATGCACTTCATAATAAAAAGCTACAAATGGTAAATAAAAGAGTGCTGAGATTGTTCATTGTCTGTTTGTCTTGTTGTTTGGACATGGGCTTGTCCATGTCCTGGGACAAGAGGTACCCCAGTTGACGCTCTTGATGACGCTTTTATTACTTGCAATGACTGAAAATTTCGAACTTGCCTAGTGACCCAAGTTGAGTAGCCATGGTGTAGGTACTCGTATTCACGGGGCATGAGGTTTTCAACCATAGTTGGTCAAGCATATGAGTCATATTAATATCAAATGGTTTGATAAAACTAAGAGCAAGGTTGTAAGCACAATGATTTCACAGTAACAAAAGAAAGAATCAAAAGATCTCAAAATCTTGTCATGATCATCATAGCGATGCAAGAACCTTTGTTTATTTCTACAGTTGAGCAAACTCATCCAAGTATTGACACTACATGTTATTCCTCTTGCACAAATATAAATGCTTTAACATTGATTAGATATACCTTTGCTAGCATCTTATTATTTGTTATTGAAGCTATGTTTTGAATGCTTGTTGATATTAAACGTGTTACATATGCAATGCAAAGTTCTTGTCAAAGTCTTTTATCGCTTCTGCACTATGTTTGAGTTGTTCGAGGACAAACAACGAGCTAAGCTTGGGGGAGCTGATGCATCCAAAATGCATCTACTTTTCCAAGCACTTTGCCTCATAATTTGCTCCGGAATCTTCCCATATTTGAATAAAACTGCTGAATCTGACGCTGTTTTTAGCAAAGTCTCTTTCTGGCTATTTTGCAGGAAATAAAATCGGGGAAAATTACCACGTCAATTTTTATGGAAAAGGAAGGCAATGGACAAAGATGGACACAGGAAGCGCTCGAGGGCCAAATGGGGGGTCCCACGCGGCCCCTGTACCTGGCCGCGTGGGCCCACCCAAATGGGCCTCGGGCACCGCCTCGCCTTCGGTCTTCGACGTACCCCCTCATATATACGAAAAAGTGCTTGCCCTAGGAGGAGAGGAGTTTCGCGAAACAGAACGCCGCCACCATCACGATCTTCGTTTCGGGGACAGATTGATCCAGGATTTCTCCTCCGGTGGAGGGATCCGGAGGCCGTCTTCACCGCCTTCATCACCGCCTTCATCTCCATCGACCATGAGCCCCTTCACCATCACCATGTGTGAGTAGTCCGCTGTAGGCATGTGAGGTGGATGGGGATTGGATGAGATTGATCATGTAATGCTACCCGTTGTTCGGGATTTTAGGGTTTTATCTTGAGGATACTTTTGTATTGTGTTGATGCACTCTTGCTATGTTTAATGCTTGCTACTAGGGCCCGAGTGGCATGATTTCAGTACTGAACTTATATTGCCCCATCATATATTTGAGTTTGGTATTTATCTGCAAAGTGTATCACCTGCTATTATGTTGAACCTGCGAACCCTAAACGTGACATATAGGGAAAACAAGGGGGAGATGTTTTAGTTTGAGGATTCTATGTGTTCATGAAGTGTTAATGCATTGTTCCGGTCTATTCGAAAGGGTAGACCTTAATTACCTGTAGTTCCAAGTTGGCCCCGGTGAAATGGGCAGGTTGGACAATAGATGTTGTGCAAATTCTCTTGGTTAGTACGCACAACTAAATATGGAACACATACCTACATATATCGGAGTTAGAGATAGGTCCCATTGTTATTTGTTTCTTATTATATGATCAATCTCATTCTTGCAACACCCCGCTATCACCTCATGCCTACGTTTTAAATCTCTGAGTTACACTTTCACTTTTCCGGTGAAAACTGGGAAACACTTGTTCACTGCTACTGTTCTGCTTGTTACTTGAATCATACTACTGCCATCACTATTACTGCTGCAAGTTATTGATATACAGGTGTGGTTGAGAGTGACGCCTCAATTGCCAAGGTCTTATTGATATTCTTGTGTTCCCATCGAGTCGAACTATAAATTTGGGTAATACTTCCCAACGAAGACTTCAGCGATCCCCTATACTTGTGGGTATCACATACCACCAGCGAATTGGCTTGCGCAGTTCCAAGATTGAAGTGGCAGTTTCCAGTGTTTTGGAAACAATAGCATATGCTGATGTGGACAAGTCCGTGATAACCCAAAAGTATAGGGGATCGCGTGTAGCCTTTTCGATAAGTAAGAGTGTCGAACCCAACGAGGAGCTAAAGGTAGGATAAGTATTCTCTCAAGTTCTATCAACCACTGATACAACTCTACGCACACTAAACGTTTGCATTATCTAGAAAATAAAACTACGGTAGCAATACGGGTATGAGAGGTAGTTTTGCAAGATAATAAATACAAGAAAGTAAATGTTAGTGCTGCAGCAATAAAATACACTAAGTAACCATATACTAACAGTATCATGAGTGTGGAAAAGTGGTGGTAATTGTGGTGGCTTTGTCCAAGATTAATTAGTGAAGCTACTTGGTTCATTGTCTTCGATGCAGTTTTCTATGTGGGAGAGGCTAAATATACATGCACTCCACTACTTGGGATTACAAGTACTATATGATTGGATTGTTAGCAAACATCCGTAAATACTAACAATGCATTAAGATTTCCCCAACCATAGCCTTAAGTTTATGGTCCTCTTACTCCCATACGTGCAACTAACCGGTTTGAGTCCTTAGGTTTCTGTCACTCCGGCAGAACTACGCCCCTTCCTTTGCACATACTACTAACCCTATGGTGTTGATCCATGCGCGCACAAGTATAATGGACACCAAAGGACAGTACCATATCAACATACAACTCTAATGAACCATAGACATTCAACAAAGCAATCGAAAGACAAATAAACTACATAAACATGACATAGATCATAGGATAAATATTATAGCATCAAACACCATGTTTACATAGGACGGTACAAAGGTTTGTGGGAGGATGAACCACTGAATATAAGGAGGAGTTGGTGTGGGAGATGGCGGTGAAGACGGCGGAGAGGGCAGCGAGAGGCGCAGGGCGGCGCCGGCACCGGCGGTGGCGCAGGGGGCTCCTCCTGCGCCGCCGGTTCCATGGGGAAGCGCCGCCCCTTAGCCCCCTTCCTTCATGGCTTCTTGGGAGCCCTCCCCCATGGAGATGGGATCCATGGGGGAGGCAAAAACGTGGCTTTGGTGGCTGGAAATTCGTGGGTGGAGGAGTCCTCCACGAATTAGGTTTCCTCCCTTTATATATCTTCTCGGATTTCCGTCACCCCCTTTTACGGTTCCACCAAAACGGGCCTCCAGGCCGCGTCCGAACTCCGATTGGGCTGATATCGGGCTTAAAATCTTCGTATGGAAAATTGTGACAACTTTTGTAACAGCCAGGTCTCCATATAACGTCATCTTCGAGGGTCAAACTGGCAATCTTCGTAAAAAGTTCTCAGACAGATTTCAGGAAAGTCCCAATTCGACTCCAACAAGGTTTCCTCTTGTATTCTTGATAATTTCTACACATCAAAGAGTAAAAGAAGAACATTGTGCACTTTTGCAACTATTAGTAGGTTAGTCCAAATAAATAATAAACTTAATATAAAACAAGTGCTAAAAGCATAAAAATGGCATGAAACAATCAAAAATTATAGATACGTTTTGGACGTATCAGTCCGCCTTCCACTGAAAAATGATCCAGCTCCGTTAGACAAGCATGACATCAAGGTTTAATGTAGTCTCTCGATTATTCGATGATGTCAAAGAGAATGACCGTGGAGAGAAGATCGACAATGTGAACCGTGTCTTGGTTCATAGGGATTCTTCCATTCGAAATCTGGAGGATGATATTTCTACACACAAAAAAACACCCGGTCTTTTGATAAGTTTGGACTTTTGATTATATTGACTAGTTTATGTAATTCAGTATGATCCCTATATGATGCAAGCATAGTCATGGATGAAAAAAAACTTCATTTAGAGGATCCCTCTGCCATTCAATCTATTATGTAAATGAAAAACTTTGTGCTTCTTCCGATAGCAAGAGTCCCAACACAATCTCATCTTTGT
Organism: Poa pratensis; assembly: GCA_947311845.1. Taxonomy (NCBI): domain Eukaryota; kingdom Viridiplantae; phylum Streptophyta; class Magnoliopsida; order Poales; family Poaceae; genus Poa; species Poa pratensis. The sequence continues at coordinate 117,085,379 of CAMZMU010000063.1, read as the reverse complement.
GAAAAGCGAACTCTTCATAGCTAAAAATATACACGACGATGTCCCGGCAAAAAAGGGCACAATGATGGACATGTGACTACTCCATCTCATAATAAATAATCAAAAGTACGTAGACACGGGTATTGACCGATAAAGATCAACTATGTTGGTTTACGCACGCCAAATTCTCAGTTCGGATGAGTCCGACAAACTAGGTTGCTCGTCAGCATGCTTGTTTTTAGTAGCGACAAATGCTGCCTCTGATTCGAAATAAATGTTGCTAATATAACTGTAGTTTTGAACATGATTCATTTCCACAACACTTTTAATTGATGGGAGGGAGACTACTCGCGTGTTGCACGTACGGTATCCATTACGCGTGACCATGTCCTCTCACAATCCCATTCATTTCATCCCCATATTTCTCTTTTCATGTCTCTATCTTCCAAGCAAATCGCTTTCTAAACCGATGTTACCGGTGACAGACGCTAGCCCATTATGAAATTTTGCCCCATAAATTCTTCGGCCACCTACTTCCTGCCAGCCTGCAGCAAACTCCAAGTGGGACACACCCCGTTCCGTCCATTACGAGCGCGCCACGCGGACCCACATGGCATAGTGCCCCCTGCAGTGCCGTACGTGCAGATGACCAGCCGAATCTGACCCGCGGGCCCACCTGGCATAGGTTTCGGTTATCCGTCGCAAGGAGCCGGTCTCGTTCGGCGATTAGTGTGAATGTATACAACAAACTAGGGATATTGGCGCGGCGATACGCCACACCCGTGTGGTAAAATTGAAATTTGAAAATGCCGACATTTAAAAATTGTACAGTTTTGTGAATTATTTGAATGCAGCGAGAGCGTGCGTTTGAAAATTGTTTAGATTTCGAAAATTGTTCAAATTGGAAAGTTTTTTATATTTGGATTCTTTTGACATTTGTAAAATGGTTAGGTTTGGAAGGCATCTAAAATTGTAAAATATTCAGATTTGTATGTCGCGTTATTGTGGTAAAATTCAAATTTGGAAATGTCTACATTTTAAAATTGTGTAGATTTGAAAATTATTGAAATGCAAAGGAAGCTTGCGGGCAAAAATTGTTCAGATTTGGAAAGTTGTTCAAATTGGGAAGTTTTTCAGATTCGATTTTTTTTTACATCTGTAAAAGGGTCAGATTTGGAAGACATTTAAAAGTTTGAAATATACTCCCTCCGTTTTTTAATATAAGATGTTTTAGCTTTTGTCCACATGCACATGCACACAAAAATGTATGCACACTCATTTTAGTATGCACCTAGACAACGTGTGTATCAACTAAAACATCTTATATTAAAAAACGGAGGAAGTACAAATTTAAAATTTGATCATATGCCATAAGTAGTCAGGTTTTTGTGTGTGGTCATTTTGATATATTTTGCATATTGTTCTGATGGATGTAGTTAGAGTTACTGATTTCGCAACATTTAGTAGTTTTTGAAAATTGTTTAAATACCCTAAAACAGTATCTATAAAGTGTTTTAAATTATTTAAAGCATGTTCTATTTTAAATTTTGTTTTTTTATTCAATTATATTTAGTTGAAAAATAAGTTTAAACTGGCGCAATATGTGACTATTCGGTTTTAAGTATCCACTGCCCTCACAATTATAATTTTCGCGTTCTCCCCTATATACATTTAAATTCATTCATGACTTTGCAACAAAAAATCAGTCATGAACTTATGCTATTCATATGGATCGTACAATTTGGTGCATATATGAAATTTTAATTCGTTTCTGCTCTGTACTCATCAGTTGTGCTGATATTTTTTTGTAGCTGGGAGATGTATCATATCCGGTATGGTCAATTCTTTGATATTTTGTTGTTACTGGCATCAACTGTGCTTTTGCCACAGGATGTTATAGTTGATGCCTTGATGGGAATCTGAATACACACTGACTGTTCAACTCATAGTGAATATTTGAGTAGTATTTTAAAGGAACCGACTGTGGCATTGTGTGCTTGCTATATTCATGTATCTTATCAGTTGGTCACTAAGTTTTCAACATGTATCAGAGTGGTTTATTGTTAGTTTTAATATAATTTAAGAATCTATTGTACGATATCATGAGTTACAGAAATAAATAATAAAAGAAAACAGTTTGTAAGAAAAAAATCAATTAGAGCATCAAACGACTACATCATATCCACTGTGCAAGTATGATGTTGCAGTTAGTACGTTATGGGAAAACAATTATAATAACACATGTCATCTGATTTGTCCTATCTCTTGGTTGCCAGATTGCTTAATGTATTATGGTTAAACTAAAATGTTGCTTAACAGGCTTTCTGTAAATCATGCTATTATAACTTGAGACTCTAAGGGCATTTTTCTGGTCATACAGTTTTATCACTCATGTGACTTTTTCCCAAGGAGTATGTTGTTCAGAGAAAGATAAGATATATTTTCACTCTATGTAAAAGTAAAAAGTAGTCCAGTACAGAATAATAAAAGAGAACATCCTGTAAGAAAAAATAGCACACCCGTATATATAGGCGAACCCAAATGTACCACTGCCTGTATTAATTAATGTATAATAAGTCGACTGAGAACTTTTCGTCAGGAAGCTGGAGATACGACTGATGGTGTCGCCAATCCCGTGAGTTCATATTTATGGTTGAAAGGGAGGCACAACAGCATTGTTAAATACTGGCGCTAGAAAGACAAATTCATAGAGACCACCATTTTGATTTCATCACAGAGGTGTAAACTGATGTACAAAACAGATAACATATGCATCGGAACCTGGTCATCAGATTAAGCGTCATGTGTCGACGGCAAACTGGAGTGCTCACTGCCCTAGCTTCTGTAGAACGATTTGCGCCGCTCAATTTACACATCCAATCCAGGGCAGTCCCACCATACAGCATCAACCAATCCACAATTGCCTCCTTGATTTATTGGACACCGCCAAAGGCAGGGTTGAGGCATCAATTCCGGTAACAGACAACAGCAGTCATAAATGTTTTTAGCGTGTATTCCTGTCAGATTAGTACTGTCAGATTAATGTCAGGAAGTAGAAGTAATCACTCTAGTTAGACCAAGGACAACAACATTTTATGGATGGGATTACCAAGATATTTAAGACAATCTGATTAGCAAAACAAAAGCTGACATTCGACAGTAAATAAAACTTCCTAAATATAGCAGAAGACAGTGTCACTAGAACTCTTGTGATCTCATATCTAAACCAAAAGGACCTCTATGGCAATGATTAGCTCAAATTTTTCAAAGATTTGTACTAATATTTACCGAAGCTGAACTCACAAGAAACAAACATAATCAGGACAGATCGAAACAAACGGCAAACAAAAAGGTTGAGAAAAGGAAAGAAAAGCAAGCTCTTTGGCATAGCTAGTCCAGAATAACACATCAATCAAAGAGGAAGCAAGCAGCATCAGATTCAACAGCACCCTAACGTTTATGTTGCTGCTTATATAGTCATTAATATTGCTATAAGAAGGCTGATTCCGGCATACGGTACACTGTTTGAACTAATAATGATTCAGACGACCACAACAGGGCTCATAGAACCTTTGTTACTGATATAGAAGTGCTTCCAAATGCAATCAGTCCTGTGATGTGAGAGATTAGATTGTAAATAATGTTTTTGTAAAGTATTACCATAACATATATTTGCATATTATGTGGATATACCTGAGAAAGAAGAAACGTTCATCCCTGTGAAAAGGATAACCATGTTATGCTCTGTAGATTCCTGGTAGAGTTCTTCTGCTTGAAATTGTTCAACATACTTGCCCCATAGTGTTACAATAGCAGTCCTATTCCTGAAAAAAGAAACAATGTATGTTAGTATTGTAAAGTGTAAGTGTATGTATGTAGATTTGAATATATTTTGCATACTTGCTATCTTTTATACGGATTTGCCTTCTTGGATCTTGATTAGTTTTAGATGCAATGATGTCAGTTTGCTGTACAGCTATTCCAATAGCATCTGTAATTGAGTGTAGAGTATTGCGGTGAGTATAGCGTATAGAAAGCTACTAATATGTTCTGAGCAGGAATAGATGGTTCTGATGGTACTTGGTACATAGGTATTATCTCCTACACGATTTTCTAACTTATCGAATGACTTGATGTTGTATATATAGAAAGGGAAATCGTCGGGCTGTGGAGAAACTTCTGTTATTTTTGTGCTTCTTGCAAGTTTGATTCTGTAGAGATGATCCGTGATCTTATGCCTTATTTTTTGCCCTGTGACCATAAACTGTTCAATTTTGTAGACTGCATCTTCTTTTATCTTTGGTCTGAACATTGACACTCGATCCTTTCCTATGCAGCCTTCAATGACATTTCTCTACAGAGAAATTCGTAATGTTAACTGCAGCAGCAGTTACTATGATATGTAAATCGTAGGGGAATTTTCTTTCTTTGAAGTGGGATATTTTTTAAGTTCCCAATGAAGTTTTAATAATAGTAGAGTTGCCATCTTTTCTCCTGTAACTTCTAATGGCGTTTTCTTAAGGGTAAACACGAAGGTTCAATTGCAAAAGGCTCTACTGTTGTGGATAAAATGTAAATATCTGTGTTTATCTCTTTCCAATGACAGTTTAGGTAAATTTTATATTGATGTTAGAGTAATAGTACATATTTATATTTCATGAAAGCAGTAGCAAATAGACTGTATTATGAGCATGCGAGCTAAATACAGTTTTGGAGGCAAATTAGTTTATGGATTCGTGAAGAATATTTTTAAGAGTAAAGCACGACTGCAATGTAAAGAAGTATGAACTATCTTATGACCTTGTCTGTAAAAATATCATCGTATGTACTGGAATTTAGAAATGGTTACATTTATAATGAAGTAAGACACGCAGAAATTATACAGGAGTGTGTGTATGTACCTGACTGTCAAGAAAAAGCAAGCCCAACTCATACATTTCTTTAGATTGGTTCCAATTTTCGCAATATAAAAGACATGCCTCATATATATCTGGATAAATAGAGGTATATTACAATGTCGACATACACATTTAAACAAACACAATTTTAACTTGGGGAAATAATTAATTTTAAGCTGAAGAGCTGTAAGAAAGAGTTGCAAAGGTATATTTTTTGGGCATGTAACTTCATCTTTGTGCCCCTGCTAAATTAAAATGGTAGTTCAAATTTCTGAAGTTGATGGTCACATAGTCAGTAAAGGAATTACTTGGCCCATCTTGCCGTTCGGTATAAAATCATGGCATGGTACGCAATATAGCTAGAAACAGTAGACAAAGAACACATATATGTTTAGTAGTGAATAAGTAGACACAAACAGGAAACAAACGCCTTAAATGTAGAGAGAAGTGAAAGTATGAGAGGTGAGGAAACAAATATACAGCAAGAAAAGTCTATTGTCAAGAGTTCGGTGCATTTCATATCATTGACTTATACCTACTATATATAATCTTGACAAAACACAGAGAACCTCAGATCATGGAGGATTTCAATGCTAGCAATCATCTGTAGTAGCTTATTTTTAGGGATAACTAATTCTATAGTGCGGCACTGCATGCAAAATAAGAGCATCTACCATTTGCTGGTCGAAGGACAACTCCGAGAGATAAATGTAAAGCAGCTACTATTCCCAGTGATACCGAGGGATCAACCAGCAAGCAAATATAAACGGCAGAAAGTAAATCTTGAGCATTGGTTCATACTCAATAATGCCAACATGTAAGCAGATTATCCAGGGAATCAAACCAACACTGATGTCTCACTGACCAACGCTGTTGTCTAAGATAAATAAATCTGTAGATGGATGCAAGTCATTTCACTATACAGTTTAAGATAAATAAATCTGTAGATGGATGCAAGTCATTTCACTATACAGTTGTGCATCTACAAACTGCATCTACAATCAGGTATGTAGAAACGGGCAGGATCCAATCTACAATCGTGCAAGGTGTCTCACCTGCGGTAGTAGAGAAGTAGGATCGATTAAGCTGTACTCAACCCCGGCCGTTGCTACGGCTGCTTGGGCGCGATGGCTGGTTCAGCTGCAGCCTCTCGTTTCTCCGTACGACACGTGAGCCGAGGTCGTCGACGGCAGTGCAGCAGCGACCTCCGGTCAGGTGGCGCCACCGGAGTCCGCGCCCGTGCCGTTGGCCGTGCCTGGCCACGGCTGGCAGCGGAGGTCGCGGCTGGGCCGGCCACAGCCGGATTCCGCGCCCGCGCATGGCTGCCACCAGAGTCCGCGTCCGCCCTTGGCCGTTGCTCGCCGGCGCCCGCACCTGGCAGGGTGGCTCGCGGCTGACCGCGGCTTGCCCACGCCTGGCCGGAGCACGCGCCCGCGCCTGGCCGGCAGGCTCCGCCCGGCACCCTACAGCACCGACGACCGGAGCCCGCGGCAGCGCCTTGCCGCGGTCGGAGTACGCGCCCGCGCTCGGCCGCTGCTCGCCGGCGGCCGTGGCTGGCCGGGTGGCTCGCGGCTGGCCGCAGGTCGCCCACGGCGCGTGCATCCGCGCCGCCGTGTCCTGGCGCCGCAGGCCTCATAGGCACGGCCGCCCCCGCGTGCATCTCACGCCGCCGCCGCCGCGATTTTAGGGTTGGGGACGGGACGGAGAGCCGTGGAGTGGGGAAAATGAGTAGTTTCTGCAGAAAGGTCCCTGTGGTTTGCTGAATTTGCAATTAAGTCCTTGGCGGGGGGTTTTTCTGTAAGTTTGGGTACTGTAGCGCGACGTGGCCGTGTCTAATTGGTAGAAAGTCCCTAGCTACAGTGGCGCGCGGGATGGAGGCAATCCTCAATCGGACGGTTAGCGTTTGAAAGGCGACGTGGCCGCGGGAGGGAGCGCGAATCCGTCGAACTTTTATATATACTAGTTAAATTTTGCGCGGCGTCACGCCGCGGCCTTGCTGAGATTAATTTGTGGTAATTTGTGTTTTTTTTTAAATCGTGGTATATATATTGTAAGGAAAGGCAGTAGTTATAACGTGTATAATGTAGTTAGCGCAAATTCAATTTGAAATCATCCTGAAATGTGCATGTAATAAAGCGTTATTTAAATTTAAGTTCATATTTAAAGAGATTTAAGTTTACTTTAAGCATTTAGTAAATTGAATCGTATAATTGGAGCGAGTTTAGGTATATTATTTGTAAATGTTAACCTAGTCGGTTTGGTATGGTATGCTTGTGTTTTATCTTACATATTAAATTTAACTCAATAATCGGAGGGAATTTTAATTGAACCCAATATTCGGAGGGAGTACATTGCTTGAGCATTTTTTGAATTTAATTTTAAACTCATAATATGTGGAAAATGAATTTGCAGGAAATATTTTGTATAAGCATTTATTAAAGTAAGTACATAATTAGCTGAAATGAGTTTGTATTTCCTACAAATATCCAACCAATCAAGCATTTTTAAATCTAAATAGAAATTAGAGAAAACTTAGCCATATTACCTCTAATATGTTAGCTAAATTGAAATGATAAAATTTGTTTCCTATTCTGACGTAAGTAGTTTATTTAAATTCATAATTAGATGAAATACATTATGATTATATCGAAATATTCACCAGTTTGAGCATTTATTAAATTTAACTACATATTTGAAGAGAGATTAATTATATTATATTATATCTAAATGGGCACTATTTTGAAATGTTTGTATTTTACTTTAATCATTTATTAAATTAAGTCCATAATTAGAGGAAGTGAATTTGTATTTGCTTTAAATATCCATCTAATAAAGGTTTTTAAAATTTAAGTATACAATTAGAGAGATTTTAGTTATATTACATCTAATATGTTAGCTAGCTTAAAATGATAAAATATGTTTCCTTGGTGACATAAATATTCTATTTAATTTCATTTTAAAATTAAAAAATATTATGGTTATGTAGAATTTTTAACCAATTTGAGTATTTATTTAGTTAAATTGCATACTTAGAGAGAGTTTTGTTATGTTATCTTTAAATGCAAACTGTTTTTTAAATGGTATAATATGTTTTTATGCTGTCTTAAATAGTTAATTAAGATAGTTAAGTAGAGGAAATAAAGTATATAATATTTTTTTAATTCGAAATCAACTTCATTTAATGGTAGATTTTAAACCATTAATTTTATAGTATTATTTATTTCCTGCAAATTATTTAAGTGAGTTGGGTCCAATTTAGAAAATATCAAAAAATGTTTGTATTATGATATAAGTAATTAGAATTAGAATTAGAATTTATTTTTTCTGATTATTTCGATATATTTTGCATATTTTTGTGGTAGGTAGATTTTATACCATTAATTTTATAGTATTATTCATTTTCTGTAAATTATTTAAGTGAATGGGGTCCAATTTTAAAAATGGCAAAAAATGTTTTGTATTATGATATAAGTAATTAGAATTAGAATTTATTTTTCTGATTATTTCGATATAGTTTGCATATTTTTGTAGTAGGTAGATTTTAAACCATTAATTTTATAGTATTATTCATTTTCTGCAAATTATTTAAGTGAGTTGGGTCCAATTTTAAAAATGTAAAAAATGTTTGTATTATGATATAAGTAATTAGAATTTGATTATCTGTTTATGCTGATATGTTTTTTACATTTTTCTGGTAGATAGTTCTTAAACTATTGATTTTGTAAAAAAAAATCATTTTCTGCAAATTCTTTAAGTGAACTGGACCCACTTGTCAGGGTTTTAGTATTCACGCCGCGGCCTTTAAGAGAAATTTTATGTATGAAATGTTTTGTTATGATGACATAATAAATGTCGAAGGAATTTCGAATCTGACGAAATTCGTGGAATGGTTGCGCATATATTTCGTGTATGTATTTTTTGGGAAACGCGAGGTTTTTGGCGAAAAATTTGACAAAATTCGTCAACGTTTGTGCGAATTTGGATCCAAAATCGAGCAGTTAGAGCCGATAAAATTCGAAACCGTTCACGGGGATGGAACCCACTCGTCGACGCGAATATATTTCATGTATGTAAGTTTTGGGGAAACAAAAAAAAAATTGAAAAAAAAAAGTGGGGGAAAAAAATGCTGAAAAAAAAAATCTGCAAAAAAAAAAAAAAAACGTGCTACAGTACCCGGACACTGCAGAACACTATAGATGAACAGTGCATATACAGAAAAAATTCATTTTCTGTAAATTCTTTAAGTGAACTGGACCCACTTGTCAGGGTTTTAGTATTCACGCCGCGGCCTTTAAGAGAAATTTTATGTATGAAATGTTTTGTTATGATGACATAATAAATGTCGAAGGAATTTCGAATTTGACGAAATTCGTGAAATAGTTGCGTATATATTTCGTGTATGTATTTTTTGGGAAACGCGAGGTTTGTGGCGAAAAATTTGACAAAATTCGTCAACGTTTATGCGAATTTGGATCCAAAATCGTGGAGTTAGAGCCGACAAAACTCGAAACCGTTCACGGGGATGGAACCCACTCGTCGACGCGAATATATTTCATGTATTAAGTTTTGGGGAAACAAAAAAATTTTGAGAAGAAAAAGTGGGGAAAAAATGTTGAAAAAAGAAAAGAAAAATTTCTGCAAAAAAAAAAAAAAAAAAATCGCTACAGTACCCCGGTCACTGTAGACACGCCGCGGCATTTAAGAGAAATTTTATGTATGAAATGTTTTGTTATGATGACATAATAAATATCGAAGGAATTTCGAATTTGACGAAATTCGTGGAATGGTTGCGTATATATTTCGTGTATGTATTTTTTGGGAAACGCGAGGTTTTTGGCGAAAAATTTGACAAAATTCGTCAACGTTTGTGCGAATTTTGATCCAAAATCGTGGAGTTAGAGCCGAGAAAACTCGAAACCGTTCACGGGGATGGAACCCACTCGTCGACGCGAATATATTTCATGTATGTAATTTTTGGGGAAACAAAAAAATTTTGAGAAGAAAAAGTGGGAAAAAAATGTTGAAAAAAGAAAAGAAAAATTTCTGCAAAAAAAAAAAAACGCTACAGTACCCCCAGGCACTGTTCAATACTGTAGATGAACAGTGCGATGAACAGTGCCCGGGCGCCTCACAGGCCGCCGAAACGTCCAGCTTTTATATATACTATGATGATGACTAGGTAAATTTGCGCGGCGATGCCGCGCTTGTGTGAGTAAAATTTAAATTTGAAAATGTGGGCATTTAAATTTTTAGAATGTTTGGAAATTTATGAAAATGGAAATAGAGTGTACGGTTAAAAGGTTGTCTAGATGTGGAAAGTTGTTCGAATTGGGAAGTCATGTAAATTTGTTTTTAAAGGCATTTGAATGCCTGAAATATGTAAATTTATATGTAGCAGGTGCGTGGTATAATTCAAATTTGGAAAATGCGAAGGGAGTTTGTGTTTGAATTTTTTTGTAGAATTTTAAAATTAGTTGTGACGAAAAGGTTCTTTTGATTTTAATTGTTGTCACGTTAGTGAAATGGTTAGATTTGAAAGATAGTTCAAATTTTGAAATATTAAATTTTTTTTGTCGTGTTATAGCGGTAGAATTGAATTTTCAGAAATGTTCGCATGTTCTAAGTGTGTAAATCTGTAAATTCGTCGAGATGCAAAGAAAGTTTGTGGGTAAAATTTGTTCCGGTTTCGAAAGTTTGTCGTGTTATAGCGGTAGAATTGAATTTTCAGAAATGTTCGCATGTTCTAAGTGTGTAAATTTGGAAATTCGTCGAGATGCAAAGAAAGTTTGTGGGTAAAATTTGTTCCGGTTTCGAAATTTAATCAAAAGATTGTTGCATCGGCTGTATTTTAAAATGACGTATTTTGCTGGGATTTGGCGTATATTTTGTTGAAAAGTTCTCTAAATTTGTTACCAATGGAGGACTAATTTGAAGAATGTAGAAATCACTTGGAATTTGTTGGTTATTTACTCTAAATTTTAACTATCATGGGAATGGTTTTTATTTTTTTATTTTTATGCAATAAGTAGGTTGTATTTTTTATTTATTTTTTGTATTTTAAAATCTCGAATTTTTTTGGATTTAGAAGCTGATTTTGTCCAAATTTTAGTTAATTTGGAATTTTTATTTTATTTATTTGTATCAGTTTGGAAGTTTCGATCTAATTGTATATGTTCGGAAAATAAGTTCAACATAGTTATTTTTTGGTTTTTTTAATATTATTTTAATTGAATAGTACTATTTGTTGTATAAATTTCAAATGGGGTAGAAAATATAGAGTAGAAAACACTATTTCTAAAAATTGAAATAAAGTTGGAAATAAGAAACTATGCAATATTGTTAATTTGTACTTATGAAATGTTTTTTTGAATTGTACGTAACAAACATTTACAAATTTGGTTGAATTTTTCACAAATCTGTTTGAATTTGTGTGAATGTTTGTTTGAAAAGATTTTGAAAAATGGGTGGGAAGTTTTCCAAAAGAAGGGTTCAATATTTGTGTTTGTGTTATTTTTTTGTGGACTAATTAAGTTAGACATTGCTCTTTCTATTTTGTAAATTTGAAATGGGGTACAAAATATAGGTTTGAAAAACATTATTTTTAAAGTTGAAATAAATTTGGTTGTAATACTGTTAATTCATACTGTTGAAATGGTTTGGAAAAATTTCCTGAATATTTGTAAAGTTAGGTATGTTTGTTATAAACTTTTACAAATTTGGTTCAAATATTTGCAAATTTATTAGTTTTTTGTGGTTGTTTGTTTGTAAAGGTAAAAAAAAAAGTGTGAAAGAAAAAAAAAATCGGGCCGAGCTCAGCGCGCGGTGGGCGGCCCAGCCCATGAAGAACCCAGCTGGCCGGCCCAGTTGCGTTGCGACGTCAGAGGTGACGTCACAATGGGTGGCTATGCCGCGGCGGCGGCCGTCGCGCCGGCGGCGCTCCGCGGCGGCCCAGCACGCGCGCCCGGGCGCGCTGGATGCGCCTCGTCGCGGGGCGGTGGTTGGCGGCGGCGCCGCCCCCATTTGGTCGCCGGAGTTGGTACATGGTACGTCCTGCGAACCGTGGTCAGCCGGTTCGCTCGCTTGGCCGCTCGATGAAAACTTGCGCCGACAGGTGGGCCGAATCCTCTCGCCTGACGTCTTGAATTCCCCAGAGAACAGGATCTCGCAACACCGCTCCTGACCCGCCTAGGCCCGATCTGAGCCCGCGGGCGAGGCGGCGCGGCACGGAGCTGGTGGCCGAGCAGATTGAGCAGGAGGCTAGGGGCTCTGCCGCCGCCTCTCACGCGCCCCCGCCGCCGTCGCTAGCAACCCCAACGAAGCCGACGCACCTCCGGCAGCAGCAATCATGGCGGACACGAAGACGGCGCCCGCGGTGATTCTCCGCACCCACATGTTCATGACGAACAGTCTCCTCTCCCGCAAGCAGATCGTGCTCGAGGTGATCCACCCCGGCCGCCAACGTCTCCAAGGCGGATCTCAAAGAGCAGGAGGCCGGGGGCGCGGCTCGGTCTTGGACGAGGAGGAGGTCGAAAAGGACGTCGATCCCTATACGCGCCGCGGGGCCTGGACGGATCCATCGAGCTCAAGGAGCGTCTTCCAGGCTGCAGGAGGCTTGGAGCAGACGGTGGCGGGGCCGGAAACCGTCGGCGTCCACCGGGGAAACAGCAGAAGGCGGCATGGGGCTGGAGGTCGTGGCCGCGGCATGGCAGGCGAGGTCGGCCGGAGCTCTTCGGGCGGCAACGGACGCTTTTGCAATATAGTATGTCCTTATTTTCATAGCGTAAGCTTATGGATGGATTTCTCGATGAGCTTTGTACAATTGGCTAACAAGTAGTCTGTAGGTATGTGCTATGGCAGGTGTGCACACTTTCACGATGAATCAAAGGTACAATATAAAAAATCTGGTGATTTTATTATTTTCTTGACAACATATAATGTTTGTGGTTTAGCTTTCAACTTCCAATTATCAGTTTTCTAGACCCGTGGATGATTTAGCAGCTATTCTGTATGAAAGTTTGATCTTACCAAGTGCAGAAGACATAGGGAAACTAGAGCGGAAATGCGAATGGGTAGGATGAAATAGTTGTCCTCGCAATCAAGGTAGAACTGTAAGAGATAGGATAGCAAATTCACGCACAATCAACTGTCGGTGCTGCCATGGTATGAACTAGCTATCCTTGATGCCTACCGATACTTCATAGTCACTCGGGGTGAACTACAACAGATGTATATGTATAGTTATAATGCTTCTATTGCTTGGAAAAAAATTATGCATCGCTAAAATTTTCTCTGGTTGGTCACTCTATTTAAATTCACTTCCCACATTATAATCTCTTCTCAGATTTGATTTACTCATGTTGCTCTCTCTCATATGTGTACTAGCAACTGTTAGGAATTTCTGCTCTGCGCATTTTCATAGATTAGTGTAGTTGAGTATAGGTTTTGGCAAATTCATGACAATATCTTCTGATGAAGATCAAAGATCTTTTGACCATTCGTGTCTTCTCCAAGCAGGGAAAGGTCTGTAGTCAGTAGCTACTGGTCTGATGAAAATATTTTTTCCACCATGTTGAGGAGCACAATTCAGTACTAACAACTAATTCCCAGGTTAGCAACATGTATTGGTTCTTGCTACTATATACTCCCTGGCTGGTACAATCTCTTAATTTACAATTTTATCTCAAAATTTCTCATCTTCTCCAGCATGCGTTCTTTAGATAATAGAGTTTCATGTATCTTAGGAATAAATAGCACCCAGTTTGTATGAGCGGGTATGTTGTAATGTGTGCAGATGCAAAGAAGTTATGCAAGAGTATATATTTACATGTTTACTTTGTAATTACAGTTCTCTTAAATTGCAAAAAAACTATGTACGAATTACAGTTGACCCAAAGTTAGTATTTGTAAGATATGCTGTTTTTTCTGAAGTTCATCGTTTCGAAAAGATCCTCAATATTATTTCGATTTGTCTGCTTTGAACCTAAAATATATGAACCTATGCTGATTTTGAATATAGGAACATAATGAAGAACACGGGGTTCAATGCATACCGGTTTTTTATATCTTGCTCGAAGATTTTCCTAAGTATCTAGCCCGAACCCTCTAGCTGCAGCAGTTTGCTAATTTCCAAATCAGAAGGGGCTTCTATCAAAGGAGTTGGCGATGTATAGTTGTGTATATAATTACTACATCAGGTTCATATATTACATGCTTTTGCAAGGTAACTTAACCTTTTACACATAGAAGACAAGTAGCTCTTAGCATCTGCATCCAGACTTCTGATTCGATTAACTTTCTTATGGTGAATTTGGCATCTCTCAGTGTGCAAACTTCAGAAGTTCAGATTGCAACAGAGTGTGTAGCAATCAACGGTATTTCGCTCAAAGGGAAGCAAATTTATATTATGTTACTTATCTACAGGTTCAGCGGATTCGTCGATCAGGGTAATGCTGCTGTAATGATAAAATTGTTGGTATTTACATAATATTAGCTTATCCGAATGGATTTCCGAATATGCTTTGTCATATGAACTAACAAGCTACAGAGTATATATGGTACTACCGATGGAGATGGTGTGTAGTCGAACGATGTTGCAACCAAATTTGTGAATGCCGATACTGACACAATGAAGCATTGGTAAGTTTTGAGTGAACAAAACAATGTTGCCTTTGTGTCTGCTGCTCAATCCCGACTCCACGTGCTTCGCTATTCCTGACATGTTTTCTTTACATACCCATTCTAGGGCCGTACTATATACCCATACCAAGTCCCTTTCATCCTTTTTTGCAATGCTTATAATTATATGGTACTTATTAACTCAGTGAACAAAACAATATTGCCTTTGTGCTTCCTTCACAGCTGGCTGATATGGTACAACAACGGCAAGATGAACTCGGCTTTGGGGGGCTCTAAATTCAGCACAAACCGTACCAGATCGATGTTAAATCAAACGATATTATGATGCATGACAAATTGAAGAGCTGATATCTAAATTATGCATGTGAATCACATTTACCTCAGTTGTAAGAAATTGCAGAGCTCATCTCTGAACTGAACCAACACTATAGCTTACTTATCTGGTTGACGGATGACATTGTAATGAAGAAGTGATGATTAGTGTAATGAAGAACTATAACAACAAAATGATTATTTTTATTATTTTTGCCAGTGTCTGTTTTATTACAATATATACAAAGCCTCTTTGTGAATCAATTTGTTTCGTGAGTAGTACTATGTGATTTTTTTTGAATTTACCATGTGAATTTTTTATCTCATTCTATTCTATGGAAAATAATTTATGAGGGAGGAGATCATCTTCGATTCGTTGCCATTGCAAGGTCAACAAGCCATTATTGAATTTGACTTAGCTTTTTATATGGGGTTTCAGACGCGCCCATTTCTAAAAAAGTTTGGACATTGGTTTTTAGTTTTCCAAGGAAAACCGATGGCAGAAAATGGTATGGTCGGACGGAATACTTATGGCAGTTGTTAAGATGCATGACCTATGATGTGCGCGTATGGCGTGTTGCTTGCGGATTTGGGGAGGGGGACAGAGTGGCACACGTGGTACGGATGGGTCTCATATAAAATTTTCTGGATGTTTCTCCGTAGCAACGCACGGGCATTTAGCTAGTGTATATTAAGGGGGAATACAAATAATGACAAGTCTGTAAAATTTAGACTTTTGAAAATAGGGTGTGCGTGCGTGCGTTCATAGGAGTAAGTGTATGCGCGTGTATGTGCGCGTCTGCGTTGTACTGTGTTTCACAAAAATATATATACAAACTAGATTTTTTCCCACGCCCCACCCACGACCCGAGCACCCAGCCACCAGGGCCGCCCCGGTCGACATGGAACCTCCTCGATGTGTGTACAACTCGAGCCTGGCAACAAAACAACTTGCACGATGGGTCCTGCTATATATACGCATCCATCGCTGACAGCATAGCCTTTCCAATCCGTCCGTCACCAGTCAACATACGCCTCGATCTGTTCCAGGCCGCCGCCGCCGCCCTGTCGACTTGGAAAATCAAGGATCAGAAAACACGCGAGTCGCGGACGGACGTCGTCGGGATTGGCTCGCTCGCAGGATTCGACCGCAGGTGTCTAGGCAGGGCACGTGCAGAAGAACACCAGCTGCCCCACGGCCGGAAAGCCGCGCATACCCTATCTGGCTATCCCCATAAGCCGATGATTCCCGGCCATCCGCAGCCTGCTCACCTCGTTGCATGCGGCCACTTCGACGGCCGTCGTGCCGTGCCTGAGCCCCGAGCCACATGACCTGCGCATCGTGACGCCATGTTGTAAACCATGAGGCGGGCGACGGGGCACACCATGTCGACGGACGTTAGCAACGCAGCCGAGATCTTTGAGTCCATCTTGGTGCCTAGCAGCATGAACGTTTTCCTACGTGTTGGCTATGAACTACACGGCCGAGGTGTGCCAGATAGTGATCAGACGCAGCAGCCAGCATGTCTTGAGCTTCTCCAGACCTCCAGGGTCACCGTGAACAGCTTCCATGGCCGGTTGCCGTCCTAATCTAGGTTGTTGTCCGTACAGTAGCAGCTAGACAGGAGTCCAACTCGACATCGCTGGCATCATGGTCGCCCCTCCAAATTCCAGTCCGCCCACACCTCAGCGTTGTCCTGGTGGTGCTTTGTCCGTCGTCACATAAGGTTGGGCGAGCTTGACGGACGCCAGAGTTTGCAACAGAAATCGGTTTCAACAGTATGCACTTGGCAAAGGTTTGCTATTTTATTTTTAAAAAATCTACTTTTGAGCTCATAACGTTATTTGTGCAATCAACTTTGGTCAAACGTTCTTTGTGCTACGAGCTTTGGTTAATCCACACATATTTTTTACATTTTCTTCTTAGAAGAGTTTAATTTTCATTTATGACTCATGTGTTCTTAACGGCTGCACGAGAAAATCAGGAATTTTCATTAATTTGGTTTCGTACGTCTCGCCTCACCCGTTGCAACGCACGGGCACTTTTGCTCTCTCTATATATATGGGAAATAGTGGGGTGCCTAGGGTGGTAGCTGTGCACCCCAATCCAACCATCGAATCAGCCTATAGTGTAATTTCAGCCCTACATCTAAACTAACACCATTAACATCCACTCCAGCTCCCACATCTCCACCCGATTCGAAAACGACAAAAAACCGTCCCGCACCCCACGTCCCCACCCATCCTCGCACCGCATCTTCCTGAGTTCCTCCTCCCAAATAAACTCCACAGCGTTGTCCTCCTCCCGATCCAAAACCGTGGAGCCCAGCTTCTTCCCGGCCGACGGGGCACCGCGCCGCCCGGCCCCAACCCCGCCCCACCTTCTTCCTCAGGCGGAATACCCCTGCTCCCGCGCCTCCCTCACGCATCTCCGGCGCGGCGCTCTGCCCGACATCGACCTGCGCCTGGCGCGCACCCCTGGAGAAGGTGGCGGTGACTGGGAACGCGCAGCCGCACGTCGGCGCGGTTCCTGGCGGCGGTTGACTCGGGTCAGGCGGGTCACAGGCCGAGCCTAGGCGAGAAGAAGACGCGGCCGTCCAGGAGGCGCCGTCGGGGAGGAAGGGGGGAAGTCGGGGCGGAGGCACGCACGAGCTCGGCCTCTGTTTTTTGATCGGGATTTCCTTTTTTTCGATCTACTTTTTCCTTACTCGTTTGAGGGATCAAGTCGATGTAGAATTTTTTCTACACGGTCCCCATCCAGATCCAGATCCCATGTGCATTCGAATTTAAAAATTTATGAGTGGAAAGTTCTTGTTTGTCTCGTAATATTTCTCCATCCAAATCCCATGTTCATCCAAGTTTATTTTGCAGAAACCATGGGATGTTGTTTCTGATTGATTATGATTTTTTGTTTTTGCTGGTAAGATGATAAAAACAACTTTTTCGTGTCACAGTGTTCCCGATCCAGATCCCATGTGCATTCAAATTAGTTAGGAGATAATTAAAATAACTTTTTCCAGTCCAGTCGTAGTTTGTACTCTGTCCGTGGAGATCATATAATCAAGCAAAATTACATGGGCATGGTACGATTTATTCAGACCATACTCCATACTCGATGCTCAAGATCCACATTAACGATTTGATTTTTCATTCCTTTTCTGCCACAATAATTTGGCTCTAAACCGGCGTGCTGAACGAAGGGGAAAGGTCGATGCCTTTTTTATTACTAGGAACGGCAACAGGTTTTTTCAAATATCTTTTGTTCAAATGAGGGGTATGTACCGGTTGCCTCTTTTCCTTCTGACACAACAGGTACGGCTCCTAACCACACAGCACACGGCTAACGGACGTGAACGGCAGCACGAATCACAAAACAATATCGGATGGCCCTAAAGACATGCGTAGCTACCACCTCGGGTAGAAAATCCGCGTCGTATATATATATATCTGCTAACATTATTAGTTTACAATGTTCTTCAGTCCGGTGTAGCACTGTGATTTTCCATTATTAGTTTTTTATTATCTGATCATTTGCTATCATGAGAATAAGCTCGTGAAGAGCCAATGAAAGATTGTTGTGGTTCATACTGTACATCGTTGTGAAGCCTCATATGGATAAATTAACAAATATAAAGATAGTTATTTTGGTTTTAGACAACTGCAATTGCATTTCCTTATACAACTTCAATATTTGTCTTAAAAAGTTTGATCATACAGGGACCATAGTTCTTAGTAGTCAGACTCATGCCAGCATCATATCAATTATAGATGGTGAGTCTGAAACCAGATGAGAACAACATGAGCTTGAGCTCATTCTAAAAATAACATTTGAGAAACATTTGTACATTTGTTTTTTTTGTTCGGTCGCAACGCACGCGCACGCGTCAAAGTTTTACATCTAAAAGTTGATTTTTTTTCCTCCCGTTGCAACGTGCAACGGGCACGTTTCCTAGTATATATATATATATGCATACATAGATAAACACATTTGTGAGTTTTGTATAGCTCACAATACAAAGTTTTTGAATTTGATTTTTCGTAATTTTGTGGGATGCACCATTGGCTACATCCGGATTTTTCTGAAACTTGTAGAAATGGTTTTTGAATATTTTTAAATAGCAGGATCACTAGTGCCCATAAGCAAAAAAATCTCCCCTCCTAGCCGGCTTGGCTCGAATCAAGACATACGTGTGAATATTATATTCAGTGATGATAGAGATAAAAGTAGATGGTTAGCAAACTCTGGTATTTTTTCCATAAATTCAGCACGTATTGATTTAAAATCTAGTTAGGTGAGGTGTCATAAGAAACAATGGTTTAACAAAGTGCCCATGAAAAAATAAATAAATAAGTGCCTATGAAAATTAAAGTTCTCTTATGCTAGGCTTTTAGAAATAGTACCATAGCCATACATAACTTGAGTAAAGAGGATTGAAAAGGTCGTGCAAAATGTCTCTTTTGTGATGAGAAGGAATCCGTCAATCATTGTCTTTCAAGTGAAGTGTCAGCAGGTTTTTGCACCGTAGTAAGTGTTTCGATGCCGAGCACTTGTCAGCGGGTTTCCTATCGGTGCGAGGGCGCTCTCTTTGTCCCTTGTTTTCTGTCTCGGTATGCAATGCATTTAAAAAATACCATGCAAGGCATTTCTCGTGTATCGTTAAATTTTCATTTAGTTTTTATGTTAATATTTGCTCAATTGGAGATCTGGTTTATTGGGTACTCAGTTCCCAGTAACTCAGTGGTGCAGTCGATCTAGATTCTATTTCCAATATCTCAATCGCAGTATGGAGGTCAAAATAAATAGAATAATGATGAATGAGAAAGAGATAATAATCTTTTAGCTAGATAAGGGGACCAGAAGCGCATCATGTTTCAAGAATAAGGTCATGAATAAGGGGGTTATAAGCACTAATTTGCTCAAGAACCCACAACGATGTACTCCCTCCGTTTCAAATTAGATGACTTACATTTATCTACATACGATGTATCTATATGTGTAACAAGTGTAGATATATCCGTATCTAGAGAAATGGAAGTCATCTATTTTGGAATGGAGAGAGTACTACTTGAGATAATTAATCCTCTTGCAGGGGTCATGAATAATGGGCTATATGCAAGCACTAATGGTATCATTAATGGTATTGTCTCTCTTTTAAGTTCCAGCCAA
The DNA here is from genome assembly GCA_947311845.1 of Poa pratensis. NCBI lineage: Eukaryota > Viridiplantae > Streptophyta > Magnoliopsida > Poales > Poaceae > Poa > Poa pratensis. Next base: position 117,065,387 of record CAMZMU010000063.1, on the reverse strand, counting down.
GGGGTCCATGTGTCAATCAGCTGAACTAGATGTGTTCATCAATTATTGAGTATCTTGTCTACAGTACAGGTAATCCTATTGGAATAACTTGTACGAGGTGAGGCAGCAAGCAAGATCAAACACGCAATACAACAAGTGCAAACCAAATAGATAGAGGTCTGTTCTGGCCAACATTGCCACACGCTGAATTATGCGATTTCATCAAGTTAGCCGGTGTTTGTTGTGAACCAACCTTGGCTAACCAAGATTTCTTTTCTAGAATGCAGTAACATATTGTGTCATAAAACCAAATTAAAGGCATTGCAAGGTTCTCTCATGAAGCTTAATATATGTCAAACGTAGGCACAAATTATGTGCCACACAATAAAATATTAGTTGCAAACCATATTGGCACGCAGTCCCACTAATATCCATTTACATTATATTGGACATGTAGAAATATACTTTCCCTTCATTTCGCTCTTTATTCATATCTGTTACCATCGTAGGCGCATAACTGAATCTACCAAAAATCAGTCAATCACAACACAATGACGACACCGAGAATTGTTAGCGCAATTCAGCGAACTCGCCTACATCTACAAGGTATGACCACGGGTGCTCCTCCCCATGATACCGCAACACCTGGCCGCCCTAGGCGCCGGCTCCTCCTGCGTGCATATTGCTATCAAGTCGTCGTGAGTTACATCGTGTGGTGCCCCCTCATTATATGGGAGGTCCATGCTAAAAGAGTTTGACTCGAACACTACTCTATCCACAACTAATACAAGTCCAAATCCAAATGTAACCCAACACGTAGACAATATTCGACACAAACGTACACAACAAGATCGATTTATGATAGATACAAGTAAATTCATCCTTGGCCTACATCTATACGTGTACGTACACGAGCATATATCACCTTGAAATTTCGTAACCCGTGAGAAGAAAAAGTGAGTTTTTACGAATAAATAAAAAAGTAGATACATTTTCCAAATTTAATGAATAAACATTTTGGGCACGAGCAGGTCGCGAAAATACAAGGTTGACCCTATCGGAATATTATATGTGAAACTTAACCAATTTATGATGATAGAAGTACATATTTTCACATAAATTTACTTATCTAATCTCAGTCGCAAGTACCCAAATTATTTGTATAGAAGCTAATAGAAATAAAAGCTAACAACAAAACTATAGGAATTTTTATGCATTTTCAATTCACCTGCCATTTTAAAGAGCAAAACTATATTGAGTCCAACATCATGAGCATTTCACTTTATTTTCATTGAAAACCATATCATACACCTACCTAATCCCTTCAAAAAAGTTATTGCGTTTCCTCTAGGGTGATTCATAGTCACTATGGCATGGCATCGAAATAACACATGAGTAGGTGGCAGTTGTTGATCTAAATTGCACGAAAGTCTGAAGCCTGGAATAAATACTTGGAAGAGCTGAAGTCTCGGGAGATCCGAACAAAGAAAAAATCATCCTGGAATTTTCCGGCAGCCAACTTTTTGTTAGCAACATCATTAAGTGCTGAACAGTGGCGTCTGGCTGGCTAATTAGCCGAGCCGGGCCCACATCCGGCAGCAACTAATCCCACGCCATAAAGAAGGCCGAGTCCATGTCGCTAGGCCATACTCCTACCAGCCAGAGCCCATAGCAGGAAGCAACGAAGAGGAACGAAAAAGGAAGAGCCAGAGAGAGCTATCAGAGGCAGCAGCAGCAGCGGAGGGAGAGCAAAACTTCACAGGAGGCGCGCCGCGCAGGGCACACGCGCTGCTCGTTCTGCCCCTCGAGCAAGGGGAGCTTCGGGAAGGAGGCTCCGAGGGCTGGTTGTGGGGCACCGTACCGATGATGGGGAGGGACGAGCTGCTGCGGCGGAGCCTCGTGGCGCTGGCGGCGTTCGTGGTGGTGACCGGGGTGGCCACGGCGTCGGTGCGGAAGGCCGTGGCCACGTACGTGTTCGGCATCCTGGCCATCGCAGGCGTGCTCCTCCCTGACTGGGAGTTCTTCGACCGCGACTTCAACCAGTGGCTCACCCCCATGCCCGCCTCCCGCCGTACGGCCGCCGCCGCCGCCGCGGAACGCGAGCACGACATCTGGAGGTAAGCTTCCCCCGCCTCCCTCCTCCCATCTTCCGCGATCTATCCGTTTGGTCTTTCGCGGAATTGCCTTCCTTGGTGTGTGTGTGTGTCTCGGCCAGCGCAGGAGATCCCCGCGGCTTACTGTTTCTCGAGGCGATTTTGCTTTATCTGTGGGTACTTGAGGGGCAGATATCGCCTGTTTTTGGATACTTTTTCACGGATGGCCCGAAATTTGATGTAGAATTTTGCTACTGTGGAGGTCTGGAGGCAGAATTCGGTTGGGGACTCGGTAGAACGCGCTTTCAGTTTCAGGGCTCCACTATTGCCATGTAGCTTGCGGTTTTGGTATTCCCTTGGACTGGAAAAAGTTTGAGAGGCTACTCTTTTATTTTGGGAGCTCGAATGCCGTATCAGCTGAATACTAAGTAGTAACAGCTTGTCACATGGCCTCGAATTCGATAAGGAATTCGTAAAGAGATATTCATTTTATCATTCAGGAGTGGTTTGATCTGATGTGTTCTTCATCTGGTTGTAGTCTGGGAAAAAACAGAGGTGGAGTGTCCTTTTGATCTCTCCATGGTTTTTAAATTAGATGCTCATCTATCCATAATTCACAGCTATTGATGGGTGCAGAGGATACCGTGTGCTGTGATCCATGATAAGACAAGTGGAAAATCGCTTGAACGCCATTTTCCATGGGGATGCCAGGTCTTACCTCTTAACTGAATTTAATTGTAGAATTATATGGTTGCTGGTGGGTGGTCCGGCTGCTTTACTGCTATCTAAGGTAAAGGCACTCTGGCTTATGACTTCGTTGTGTGCGGCAGCTGGGGGGTGGTTTTCGTTGTGCCTTTGCATGTTCTAGAGGTCCAAATTTGAGTAATGGACCGAGGAAGTATGGTATGGTCCTCGCCACCTTTGTGCTTAGCACAACAGTTGGGCTGTTGATGTTTCCAGTACTGGGTCAGTGGATCAGATATGAACGAGAGTATCACCTTTCAGGATAAATGGACAATGCTGGTCATTACTCTGTCATTGTGCAAGTAAATTCCATTTTGAACCCGTTATTCGTGACACGTGACAGGTCAAACCATAATTTATTGTTTGTGGCACTTTGAACCAGATTTCGCGCGCATAATTCCACTGAGAACCAGAATTTTTCATTTGAAATGGTTCTGACATGATGACCCCACTAGTCGCGGTGATATGGCATTCTCTACTTGACACATTGCAGGCTATCGGGGTGTGTCTTCCGCAAATATGTGTCCGTCGTACCAGATGCTATCTGGCAAACTTAGGTTAGGGTTAGCAGAGTGCAGTAGCCAGCGGAGAGCAGCTGTGGGCGCACAATAGATCACCGGGAGCAAAAGTGTGGCCGGATGGAAGATTGCTGGAACCAAGTTAGAGCATCGAGTTGATGGCCTGCTAAGTTGGACATCGATGTCGGTTAGCGTCTATATTTGCACATCCCAGTTAGCCTGCAATATGTCAAGCAATGACTACCATGCCAACCTGAGCCCCTGACCCGTGAAGCCATCATGTCAGAACCACATCAAACGTTAAAATGTTGTTTAAAGATCAATTGTGTAAAATCTGGTTCAAAAACAAAACACAGGAAAAACAAAATGTAGTTCAGCTTATCACTATGTTACAAGTACATAGGTTTTTTTTTTGAAAATAGCCTATTAAAGATCCAAAAAAAATTGATGTAGAATTTTGCTACTGTGGAGGTCTGGAGGCAGAATTCGGTTGGGGACTCGGTAGAACGCGCTTTCAGTTTCAGGGCTCCACTATTGCCATGTTTTTTTTTTTTAGAAAAGGGTCACCCCAGCCTCTGCATCAAAATGATGCATACGGCTGCTTTATTAATTTTATTCAACATAGCTGGCAAAAGCCTTACAACGAACGAATACAAGCTGAACCCACCAACGGTGAAACACCACAACTAGCACAAAACGACAGGGTGAACGGGGCCTTGTTCCCCGGCCACAACCGTCGCCGGCTCCTTGGCTAACTCAGAGATAGCGCCTTGTGCACACACTCTGGCAATCGCCTCCATCCTCTTCCTCGAACCCAACTTCAGCATGCCGATCGGAGCAAAGACTCTCGCCAGTCCTGCCACCATGACACCAGGCAACGCCCCCACCCTGTGCAAGTCCACCAAACAGGACCATCGTCGAGTCTCCGCTGCACCACGCCGCCAAGACCAGCCGTCTTCGTCATGGTCGGTGAAGCTCCACTCCACCGGTAGACCACTCCAGGCAACACGTGTTCCAAAACGATGCCCTCAAGAGGGAAAAGCGACACCGAAAGTGCCGCCATCGTCCGATCCACTATTGCCATGTAGCTTGCGGTTTTGGTATTCCCTTGGACTGGAAAAAGTTTGAGAGGCTACTCTTTTATTTTGGGAGCTCGAATGCCGTATCAGCTGAATACTAAGTAGTAACAGCTTGTCACATGGCCTCGAATTCGATAAGGAATTCGTAAAGAGATATTCATTTTATCATTCAGGAGTGGTTTGATCTGATGTGTTCTTCATCTGGTTGTAGTCTGGGAAAAAACAGAGGTGGAGTGTCCTTTTGATCTCTCCATGGTTTTTAAATTAGATGCTCATCTATCCATAATTCACAGCTATTGATGGGTGCAGAGGATACCGTGTGCTGTGATCCATGATAAGACAAGTGGAAAATCGCTTGAACGCCATTTTCCATGGGGATGCCAGGTCTTACCTCTTAACTGAATTTAATTGTAGAATTATATGGTTGCTGGTGGGTGGTCCGGCTGCTTTACTGCTATCTAAGGTAAAGGCACTCTGGCTTATGACTTCGTTGTGTGCGGCAGCTGGGGGGTGGTTTTCGTTGTGCCTTTGCATGTTCTAGAGGTCCAAATTTGAGTAATGGACCGAGGAAGTATGGTATGGTCCTCGCCACCTTCGTGCTTAGCACAACAGTTGGGCTGTTGATGTTTCCAGTACTGGGTCAGTGGATCAGATATGAACGAGAGTATCACCTTTCAGGATAAATGGACAATGCTGGTCATTACTCTGTCATTGTGCAAGTAAATTCCATTTTGAACCCGTTATTCGTGACACGTGACAGGTCAAACCATAATTTATTGTTTGTGGCACTTTGAACCAGATTTCGCGCGCATAATTCCACTGAGAACCAGAATTTTTCATTTGAAATGGTTCTGACATGATGACCCCACTAGTCGCGGTGATATGGCATTCTCTACTTGACACATTGCAGGCTATCGGGGTGTGTCTTCCGCAAATATGTGTCCGTCGTACCAGATGCTAGCTGGCAAAGTTAGGTTAGGGTTAGCAGAGTGCAGTAGCCAGCGGAGAGCAGCTGTGGGCGCACAATAGATCACCGGGAGCAAAAGTGTGGCCGGATGGAAGATTGCTGGAACCAAGTTGGAGCATCGAGTTGATGGCCTGCTAAGTTGGACATCGACGTCGGTTAGCGTCTATATTTGCACATCCCAGTTAGCCTGCAATATGTCAAGCAATGACTACCATGCCAACCTGAGTCCCTGACCCGTGAAGCCATCATGTCAGAACCACATCAAACGTTAAAATGTTGTTTAAAGATCAATTGTGTAAAATCTGGTTCAAAAAAAAACACAGGAAAAACAAAATGTAGTTCAGCTTATCACTATGTTACAAGTACATAGGTTTTTTTTTTTGAAAATAGCATTTATCAAAACACTCAGCCTATTAAAGATCCAAATTCGCAAATACCTGGTTTTAATTGGATGTTACTTTCATTGTATTGTAAATGTGCAATGGTGGAAGAAATCAGTTTCTTGTAGGAGTCTTTCTTACAAATATCTTTATCTGAATTTTGACATGCCTGAATTCAATGGATTGCTTGTGGATAGCTTAGTTTATCTTTCTATTTTGAGCCCATGTTTTTATATCTCATTCAAACGTGCATGTTCTTATCTCAGTACTTTAGAATTTTTACTACTCATTCAAACCTGCATGTTCTTAAAGTATTTTAGTATTAGTATCCAAGGGGAAATGAGGGAACATGATCGATGCGACGTGGGTTTAGATCGCGGTTGTTATAGTTTTGGCCATGGCATAGTCACTAGCCTCATTCTGCTTTCATGTGTTAATTCTATCTGTCAGCATCTGAAAAGCGATTAAACCAAATGAATCGCTATTGTGCAGTTGTTAACATAAGTTGGTAGGTTTTTTAGTTGGCAAGCACTAATCGAAAGGTCATACCTGCCCTAACATTTATTGCAATGAGAAGCCATTTTCTGAAGGTGGAAGAATCTAGAAGCCGAAATATTTTTACATCTATATAGTGTCCGGTTATTGACAAGAAGCACACCGGCAAATAGCATTTCCAATAGAGTAATAAACGTCTCCTTGGCCCTTGGTTTAATAGATTATAGCTGTGACAAATTTCTTTCCAAGTTTTAATTTGAGATTATACTCTGGTTTATCCATATAGTATACCATTTTATAGTGTCTCGAACCTTGTCAAAATATGATGATAGCCTGTCAAGATTGTTTATGATGTGATTTATTTGGTGGAAAATTGTGAAAGTTTTAGCATGGTTGGCTCTATCATTGTTCTGCTCTGCAATTGTTTTAGAAAAATACTCTGGAATATTACTTTATCGATTAATCGTTGAGGTTTTTATAGTTGTAGGTCATAGTTCCACAGGTAGCCAACTACTACCAATAGCCAACTGAATATTGCTAGCCATTGAGCTGATCGAATATAAATAGGAACTAATACCGTGCCACCTACTTGAATTGGACATAACCTCTAGGTTGCCAGTTCCATTCCAAATTACTAAACGGAAACTTTACCAGTGTAGTGTGGTATTAGGCAACATAGTGACTATGTAATTGTGCAGTTTTATATGCTGATCTGCAACTGCACTGTATGTACAATGCTCGTCCGTTCTTTCCTCATTCGAAAGCTTGCTAGAAAGTAGAAACAACAACAGATATAGCTCTATCTCGTCAAACCCCCAAATTACTGATCTCTTTCTGTTTTGCCTTCATTCCTGCAGATTCAAGCCGTATCCACTTAGGATGGCCGTGCTGACGACGATCTACGGGTTCGGACTTTACAAGTGGTGGATGTACGTATCTCACTAGCTAGACAGCCGGCCTCCTCAGTCCTCCCCCATGTCCCCGCTCTATTGAACCGAAAGATTTTTGGGGAACACCCGTCACACCCATTCTTTGCCTTGTGATCGATCAGCCTAATATATTGTGGTGGAACTATACGCTGCGAACACAAAAAAATTGTCTAGTGGGGAAAGGAACACCCGGACACAAGTTCTTCATGTCTGTAGCTAATGGGGTTTTGTAATGTGCAAATGTCACTCTTAGATCGAAAGGATTATTACTTGGTTTAGCTTCATCTTTCGTATGTATATACATGCGCTGTCGCTGATTGTTTTGTTTTTCCCCGATAAATTGCGCTTTATTGCATCAAGCTGAGTTATGGTGGGGAGAAGTGAAACATGTCATGATGTTCCGGTGATTCCTCCTCCTGGTTCGCGTGACCGCCTGGCTGACTGCATTTCTTTTGCGTGTTGGGCGTGAATTTTTGCTGGGATCTTGCCCGGAATCGTTGGAGTTGCCGGTGCTACGCATCCCTGCCGGGCTGACGCGAGCACGTACGGGGAAGCAACGGCCAGACCGGCGGCGTGGGTCGCGTGAGCCGTGATCGTACGAGATGGTGATCACGACGGGGCGCGCCACGCCGGCGGCACCGGCGAGAGACCCGTGTGATGTTTTGGGGTAGGAGAAAGGCATATGCAACCACGCAGGATTCGGGAAAGCCATATCCACCAACAGAAGCGCATCGCGTCGGGCAGTACAGGGCAGAAACGGTCGGTAACAGTCAAGTCGGTGTGCCCTGTGCCGACATCTCCACTCTCGGAGTGTCAGTGTCAGTCTCCCGGTTCTTTCTGGTGACGCCCGTGTGCCCTCTCACTCAGTTTAACAAAGCAAAATATGGATTATCTCTCGTACAGGTTTACTCCTGTACAGCCGTCCAGAGCTGCACACACGCAGAGGCAAAGACTGAATTTGTTCCGTGATGGTGGACTGGCCGGTCCTTGACGGGTTTGCGTTTGCGACACATCGCCGGGCGAAAGTCCTGCCCTGGTTGTCGGCCAGGGCTGATGACGGCGACGCCCTTGGGCGCCACGTCCTTCTTGAAGGCGTCGTCGAGGTGGTGCTCTTGCTTCTCCACGCCGGGTTCTCCGGGGAAACCCTTGATCCCACGCGGGATCGGGCGAGGGCGGCGCTCCTGCGTCGCTTGCCTCTTGGGGTCTCGCCTTGGATGTTCCACCGGCCAGAGGGGACCAGTTGAGTCAGCTGGTGGTTGGCGGCGGCATGCAGTCGTCTTCGGCTAGGGTGGCTCTGGGGCCGACGTGGATGTCGGAGCAGCGGCTCCGGATTTCGTCTTGCGTTGAGATCGTCTCCGCCGTGTTAGTGTCAGCTTTGGTTGCTAGGGCGACATGGTCGTCGACTCGTTTTTGGGGCGTGGCCATGGGGCCGGCGTGGATGTCGGAGCGGCGACTCCGGGTTTCGACTTGCGTTGAGGTTGCCTCCGCCAAGTTTGTGTCGTCTATGGTCCGCTAGGGCGACATAGTCGTCGACTAGTTTTTTGGGGCGTGGCCTTGGGGCCGGTGTGGTGCGTTGTGTTGTATGGTTTTTGGCCGGTTTCCCTCATAAACTGTCCAACTTTTTTCGACTTCATCAATCAAAGGCATTGTCGAGGTTCAAAAAAAAGTCTTTGCCTCTCTAGAATTGTGACGGTGGAACACACTTCGAAGACGAAACTCACGAGATACTCCTTAGCCAGTCTTCACAGGTTAAACACAGAAGTGCCAGATCACAATCGTCTGCTCCTTGCTACTACGAGGGTCTGAAGGGGGAGAAACCATAGCTTAAGCATCTCCATTGACACCTCGGAAGTTTGCCCGACACCCATAAAATGGGTTTGGTCCACGGTGCTCGACACATGCCCGGCATAAAAGGGGTGCTGCCCCAAACAACGCAAAAAAAAAACATTTGATTGAATTAAATAAAAATATTTAAGCCATTCAAATTTTGTCCCGAAACGCATTCGTCTACGACCTCTCTCTGGCTGCTCAACACTGGGCCCGAGGAGTGGCCAGACATCGAAGAAGCTATTCGTCGTCGAAATGGGCCACACTCGTGAAGCCGGAGCCCACGGAGCCCCTCCAACAACGACGACATGGAGCGAAAGGCCGAAGTCCAGCTGCCGCAACTCGTGAAGCCAGAGCCCGGGGACGATGAGGAGTGGCCGAGCACCACGGCTGCCTTGCACGTGTCTCCGAGATCGCCGTGATTGTCATCCACTCCTCCATGATGATTTGTTATCAGTTTAGATTTAGTTTTAATTTACTTATATTCTAACAATGTTGTATAAATTGACCTTTGTTTCAATTTGTGTCATGTTTTAATGGTCGTTTTGGGGTGTCATTGGGGCACCCATTCCATTAAGCCTGACACGTATTCGAACAACCTTAAACGGACTACATTCGAGAGCGTTCGGACCAATGTTTAGGTTCACAGATTAATATTTGTTTTACTAAGGGGGGTGGGGGGGGGTCAGGTTTTTCGATTACTGTGGTTACCGAGAAATCCCGACCGGACTAACAAGCAGATCAAAATTTGAATTCAAATTTCTCGATATGATCATTTAATGAGGGTGCTCGTTAAATTTCAGTTTTTTAAAAAAATCGGTATTTTTTGTCCGACAAACCTATTTACCGAGGGTGTTGGGGAAACTCAGCTATCGGTTTTACTGCCCGGTTAACCAAAACCCTGATTGGGACAATATTTAAGGGGCATTGTTGGAGATACTCTTGGTCTCGTGGTTCTCTTCGGTCCCTCTCACTTAGCTCAACAAGCGATCATGAGTTGTTTCGTAGTACACATTGATGACTCCCAAGTGCAGGAGATCAATTGTAGTACCTTTCGAATAGAAAAGGTTGTCGAACCCATGAGGAGCTGAAGGTATTGGTTAGTAAGAATGATAAATTGACAATAAAAGATGCAAGTGTTTTTGGTGTTTTCGGTTGTATAATTGCAAGACAGTAAAAATGCAGCAGATAAATAGTAGCAGGTGACAGCTCTCAAAGAGAGAAAAGCCCAATCCTCTATGCAACAAGAGGACAAGCTCAAGTGTGTATTTCTTATAAGTGGAGAACGTTCCCAGGGGCTACCTAGATTTCATGGTATAAATATTTCTAGAACAACAAGGTAGCATTTTGTCAAGTTTTAATCTTCTTCGGACGGAGTCATTATTAGGTATAGCTAAATAAATATACTAAACCCCTTATGATGGATCTTGTGGCCAAGTAAATGACTGCACAAGGGTTATTAAGATATAAAATCCCACCATAGCATTACACTCTAAGGTCCCCGATATTAATCCCCTCATAAAGTAACTTCATAATTCGGTTTCAGGTTTACATGTCCTCCCAAGTCTCCCTCACTCCATTACACTACGGTGTTCTCCTATGAGCCCATCTAGGTGAAGTGATGTGCAGTCGACGTTCGCACAACACCATCATAGAATTACATAAAAAGATAAACACTAGACAAAATACCAACACATGTTATATATAGATCATTGCCAATCCATCCTATGCCCCCAGGAACATGAGAGAACTACTCACAACGTGAAGACATGATGTGATTCAGTGGTATAAATGATACAACACAATCTGAAAATATAGTCTCACCACAAAACAATGACAAGTAGCTAATCATAAACAGGTAGAATAGCACTTAAACAATAGCTAGGGTTCAACAATCTCAAACTATGAGGGGAATGAAGTGGATCACGAAGATGGTGATGGAGATGGTGCTGGTCTTGACGTTGGTGTTGATGGAGACTCCGGAGGGGGGATGGAGGAGCCTTTCGGAGGTGATTCCGGCAGCGTTTCCCCCTCCGATCTTCTCCGGCGGCAGCCTTCTGTCTTCTGTTTCGTGTGTTTCGTGTTTCTCCGCCGCCTCCTTTCGCGAAAACCCTGGGGGGTCTATATATAGTCGTTTTTAGGTCAAGACGAAACTTCGGGAAGAAAGATCGACGGCAGCGGAGGCTCGAGGGCCAGGATGAGGGGCCCCACGCGGTCAGGGAATCTGGCCGTGTGGGCCCACCCCTTTCTGCCTTCTGGTCTCCGTTTATTCGATTCCTTTGCGCCTATGTTTCGTTCCTTCCAAAAAAAGTGATCCCCGTAAAGTTTCAGGTCATTTGGACGTCGTTTGGGTCCCTGAAACATCAAAATATAGAAAAAGGGGTTTTCTGACAGCGCAGGGTTAATTCCAGAAAAATGGGAAAGTTGTTAATTATCCCCAAAACTCAATATAAATCATGAATATAACCCTTATATGATGCAAATAACATGGAATAACATGTAATAAAATGTAAAGTTCATGTATGCATTTTACATGCATCACACATTAACTACACAACCATTCATAGTTGCACGACCGGAACAAATTTAGAACAAAACCAAGAGACGATGTTCAATCCGTGAAGGAGTGGTGGAGCGAGATGATTCACAAGAGAGCCGGAAGGTATACCTGGCCATGGGAAGCCCGGCCCGAAATTCCAGGGCCTGGGCCGACCTGGGCTTGTCCATGGGCCGGGCCTGGGCCTGAGATTTCGGCCCAACGGTCGCATGGGCCTGTGCCTGGGCTTCACATATTGACGTTTTAAGAAAGAGGCCCGGCCCGAGTCCCGAAAGCCCGATGTGATTTTGCTGTTATGGGTGGGCCTGGGCCTTAAATATAGGCCCGAAGGTCGGATGGACCTGAGCCTGGGATTTTGCCCGTGGGCTTTTTCAGGCCCGGCCAGACACATTGCCAGGTATACCGGAAGGCGATGGCCACGCTTATCTCGTGGGAAGTTTGGAAAGAAAAAAAAATGCGAGGGTCTTCCGAAACAATCCTCCGACGCCTCCATGTTAGTGGCAAAAATCAAGGATGAGACGACAAAATGTGGTGTCTCACCTGCGCAAAAGTGCTTAGTAATGTAATGCCGCGAGAGTGAGTATTTGTTTTAGCCATGGTGTTCTCGTCACGGTTTGTAAGACCACTAAAAAACCTTTTCTTATCCAATGAAACTGCCAAATCTTTTGCCTTGTTCAAAAATAAGACGAGATTAATAGAGGTCATAACATAATCACTCTCCGCCTGCTATCCAAAGCAAAAGAATCGCTGCCGGCACCCACAAGTCTGAATCGGCTACCTACCTTGTTTGTTCCACTGCTGTTGTTGCCAACAGAATCAGGAGGTTGCCTACTCCTACTCGCTAGCTCTCAATGCCCTGCCCCCTGGAGATCGAGGCTCTAGCCACAGACGATGCCTCTACGAGTTGTCGTTGGGATAATGCTATCGCAGGTGCGGGAGGGTTTGTTCCAGAGTTCCAGCACATTGTCAATACTATCGGTACTTCTGATCAGAATAATTTTTTTGTAATCTTTAGTTACCAGGGCGATGTAGATATTCCGGCCGCCAATCAAAGTACCATTTTCCAAAGAAAAATACTAAAAGCAAAAGAACCTTACTTGATGGTCTCAAATCTTGTTTTTCTTCTTGAGAAGTATGGTTACAAATCTTCTTGAGGGATGCTACTTTCCTATGTGCCGATGAATAACATTTCGCGAAAGCCACCCGAGGAGTTTTCTAGGCGACAACTCGCCTGCCTCCTGCTCACTCTGCGTCTCGTTCTCATTTATCTCATTTTTATTCCTCTTCGCTGCAGCACCGCACCACCGCCAAGCAAACCAAAACCCCAAACTTAGCAAAAGCCCCCCAAAATTAACCACACATCCCGTTTCTCTCGCCTTGACCGGACACCCTCGGCCCCACCGCCAGCCTCTCACCACCGCCGCCGGCCGGCGATCGCCGGAGGACCCCCGCGCCGGCGATCGCCAGCAGAGCAGAGCAGCAATGCCTCCCCCGCCGCCGTCGATCGCCGGCAAGGCCGCCTGCTTCCTCAGCTTCGCGGCGGCGCGGGACCGCTGCTTCAGCCGCCGCTTCCTCGCCGCGGGCCTCCGCCCGCTCGCCGTGCACCTCCCGGACGCGGCCGACCCCGTCACCACCGTCCACATGTGGGTCCCCGCCAGCCCGCCCCGGAACCCGCTCGTCCTCCTCCACGGCTTCGGCGCGTCCGCCACGTGGCAGTGGTACCCCTATCTCCGCCCCCTCATCGCCGCCGGCTTCGACCCATCGTCCCCGACCTCGTCTTCTTCGGCAACTCCTGCACACGCCTCCCCGACCGCTCCGACATGTTCCAGGTCCGTCCCGCCGGCCCGATCCGTCACTCGTGGTGCCCTGCTCCCCTGACGCTCCTCTGACAGGCCTGGTCGATCAAGGCGGCGCTGGACGCCATCGGGGTGAGCAGGTTCGGGCTCGTCGGGGTGAGCTACGGAGGGTTCGTCGGGTACAGGATGGCGGCCATGTACCCGGACGCGGTGGAGAGGGTGGCCATGGTCTGCGCGGGCGTCTGCCTCGAGGAGAAGGACCTCGCCGAGGATCTCTTCCCGGTGGCCGGCGTCGACGAAGCGGCAGCGCTGCTGGTGCCGCGCCGGCCGGACGAGGTACGGCGCCTGGTCAGGCTCACGTTCGTGCGACCGCCGCCCATCATGCCGTCGTGCTTCCTTTGGGACTACATTAAGGTCAGTTGTGGTTTCGTATTGTTTTTTCGTTAGTACTAAATTCGTGTTGAATCGGTTTGAAATTGATTGTGTCCATTGAACTGCGTGAATACGGGCCGTCAGATAAGATTATAAAATCGTAGGAGGGGGGGGGGGATATTGAGGCGCCTCTAGGCAAGAGAATTGTGGTATGGAGCAGCAGTTGTGTCGAATTTCGTCTCATTTATCACATAGAAAACTGTCCTGTGCACGTGGTGGTGCAGGGAACCGATTTTCCCATTCAAATGTTTGAAATTGAAACGTTTGGCACATCTTAATCACTTGAAGCCTTTGCCAATTTGGTCTACAATTGAAACACTAATAGGCACATACTACCCAATTGAAACACTAATAGGCACATACTACCCAATTGACTTTGTGACTGAACATCATCTTTTTTCTCGAGCCAATTTTATCGATTCAGTGCTAGCATTGTCGGCAATGATGGACTCGTCGCTGTCTAAATCGCCGTATGGACACCTGGTGGGAGAGATTAAAAAGCTTATGGAGGATAGGGAGTTTGTCCCAACTAAAATAGCACGTTCCCAAAATAGGGTTGCGGATTGTCTCGCTAATTATGCCCGTACGGAGCGTAGTTCAGCTTGCTGGCTGCACCAGGGCCCCCCGTTCTTAGTTCCTCATGTATTAGCAGACTGTAATCCTTTTGATTCTAAATAAAACTCTCTTTTACCCCGCAAAAAAAAAAAAGTGATAACATTTGTGTAGATGTCTGCTATCCAGTTTTTGCGCACGACTTGTCAGGATGCTTCGAGGGAAAGGTATGTTGAGGTCATATACAACGGAGTGGAGGAGATTTTCGTTGCTCTGCTGTTTGTTTGTTGTGGTTGAAAACATCACCAAATATCTTATTACAGTCCTTTAGTGGTCACCAACTCACTGAATCCACTCTAGTGGAGTACGTGGTTGTTGTAATGCTCCTGTGGATGAGGATGGAGCTGACAAAGCCTCACAATATTCACACGTGTCAGTAGGTTACAAGCAGATCACCATTCTTGCTTTGTTCCCGTGAATATGTTTACCTGTGGAGACAGTGCCATCTTTTTTTTTTTTTTTGAGACAAGAGACAGTGCCATCTGCCATGGCCACACAGACACTTGCAAGTGGAGGGCCCAGAGTAAGCTAGTGACAACATGCTTGTTAATGGAGTAGTACATAGTAGGTCCATCATTTATTTGCTCACTTCTGAACTCTTATGCTGAAGTTCACATTTCTGATATATAGTTATCACAGTGAGTTACTTAACATAGCATGCACCTTTAGTGTTTTACGTTCTACAACTAAATTCACAATTCCAGCACATAAATGCCAATGATTATGGGCTTCCCTAACTGCTGGAAATTGCTTGGAGTTGCAGTTCAGTTGACTCTGCAATCACTTGCTTCTTATGATTGTGGAACATTTTCCTTCAAAGAAAGAACATTGGTTAATCTTTAACACAAAAGTATGTTGTCGAAAGTACTATGTTTGACAAGTAACAACTTTCCCCGCAAAAAAAAAAGACTAGTAACAACTTTGAGATAATAATATATCCTTTCCCTTGAGGTTAATTTAATTGGTTTATCTTGGTCGAAATCATTTGCTTCTCAAGACTGTTGGCTAATACAAGGCTTGAAATGAACAAAACAACGATTATCGTTCAGTGGTGGTGGGGAGTAAATACATGGTTGTTACATTGTTTTTTCACAGGTAGCTGAGGTCAGTTGTGTACTACATTGTTTGAGTAACAAATATCTCAATTATTTGAAAAGGCTCGAACCTTAGAAGACAGTCAGACACTCACTAAAACTATATTTTAAGGTGCATACATACAGTTTCGTGAAGTACAAGCCGACTGGATCAAAAGGGAAGTGGAAAACTGACTTTGTAGAAAAATGATGTACCAAAAGTATGATGATGACCTTTTAGCTTTTGATATAGCGACCCACTTAGTCACAAAACAATACAACCTTTATCTAAAAAAAAAACAATACAACCTTTCTCTCGGCAATACATTTGGAATACAAGTACTGAAAATTCAAATCAGAACTAATAGCAGGTATTTGATCTAGGAGGTCAAGGCCCTTTTTTTTTTAACACAGGTCAAGGCTTTACATCTTGGAAAACATTAGCAAGCCAACTGTTAAAATAATGTCAACTTGATTTTTCACAAGACTCTTCTCTACTTCAATAGGGCTTTTGAAATTCAATAGCTGGTTCTTGCAATGCTTTATACATCATGGGGGTTAGAGCATGTGACAGAAGCCGAGCAATTTTGAAATAGTCCTTCAGCACTGTCTAAATCACGCATTGCTTCAGCTCTTGTTTAGTTTCAAACATGGAATGATCTGTGCTTTCAATGTTCTCTTCCTCATATTAGCTCAGAACAATGTTCTGGGATTATTTTCAAAAGGGATTTGCTTTTTTCCGAGCATTTACTGTGGCACATAGCAGAATTTGAATCTCCCATCTAAGCATATCTACCCTTCCTTTGTCTAATATGCCAGGTGATGGGCTCGGATCATATCCAGGAAAAGACTGGGCTACTACATGCTTTGATTAGTGGACGGCAACTTTCAACTCTTCCAAAACTAAGACAGGTAACTTCTTCCTAAAATTTTGCACTTATAGTTGAATACTATAAAAGGCCTACTGTGAAAACATATACCTATATATACCTACATCCTACTATAAGTATATTGAACTGTGAAAATATATACCTACTATAAGTATACTGTGAAAACATATACCTATATATACCTACTATAAAAGGGACATTAAAAAGACAGGAGTATATTAAACTGTGTGAGTTTAGCGGCAGTTTTACAGTTCCGCTTGGCACTGCCTTTTTACCGTCCCTTTGAACCACACGTCTCTCTTTGTTACCATCTGAGGAAGCCAAACATTGCCACGTTCATCAGTTCACGGGCTTGCAGAGGACCGCGCAAAGGCCCTGCGGAACTCATTTTGCTTTCAGACCGACGAGAGGAATCTCCCGGTAACCAGTCTTTCCATCCGGCCACCTCTCCCTTGCCTTCTTTTTGTCTAAGGCCATCGGTGCTTCTTGTGAGAGAAACGATGCAGCAGGCCTTGCAAGGTAGAACAGGTAAATGGTGGAAAATTCATTGACAAACCGCGGGCAACACACTGGCAGGCTGAGGACATGAGGTGAACACTTAATATTTTTTCTCTTTGATTTACGATGAAGCAGGACTGATAGCCCGATGCGGCAGATGCTGCAGAGGCGCTGGCAGCGGCAATGAGAGCTGATGCCGATGATAGCCGTATAAGTGGAGATTTTGGGCTATGCCGCCCTGTCAAAGATAGGGCCGCGGCACAGACGCCTATCCAGAAAATGAGCAGCCAATCCTTCAGTAAAGGCGTCGGGTGTCAACAAAGATCGTTGGTCATGTAGATCGACAAAGTCACGTGTCCACACCATTTGCAAGTTACAACCTTGGAAACGGACTCGAGCCCCCCATCCGCGGTCACGACCACCCAGAAGATGCCGATGGAAATGGCGCCTGTCCAGGTTAGTGCCATCGACACAGGTTCAGCGACTCAAGTTCACTCAAGATGGCCCTGTCCATTGAGTGTGGGGACGGAGGAACAAGAAAAGCAGGGTCAGGGAGCATGGTTGTCCGGTCACTAGCTAGCGTCGTTCTGCTATGGCATGGCCAAAAACAAGCCATGGAGGCGGCACGATTTTTTGCATTTGACGAACCGGATGTAAAGAGATTTGGCATGCGATGGCTTGGAGTTATCGGATCGCACCAAGGAAACAGAGAGGTGTTCCGGCGTCGATTGGAACACCAGCGACAGGAATCGACCGCCGTATTAGTTTCTCTAGAGAAAACAGTTCTAAGACACATAAGTTTTGTCACAATAAGAATTTAATTAAAATTCCACATAAGTTTCGGTCTGATTCAAATCAACATTGCAGTGTAGAAGTAACATAACATGTGAAATTTGAAAGAAGCGACCCTTTTTTAAAACCTTTAACACAAAATAAACCGTATTTGAAAAAAAAATCATAATCTAACCCTTTTTCATGACGCCCGGCCCAGGAGCGTCATGGTACATTTCATGGCGCCCCGGGCAGGGTGCGGCGTTATTCCAGCATGGCGTCCTAATCTGTGGCATCGTGCAGTGTAGCATGTCACACTACCCCAAGGCGTCATGCAAAATTACGGTCAGATTATGATTTTTTTTGCAGATTTGGTTTATTTTGTGCTCAATGTTAGATGTATAAGTCACGTGCACGACTAAGCCTCGTAGGGTGTATGGTGTTGCAAGGTTTTGGTGGTGTGAAGATTGAAGAGGAAGGTAGGCAAAAAGTGTTTAGTGTAGCAAATGTGTTGGATTTAACGCACAAAGGAAAAGCCCAGAGATAATGGGTGAAATCATTTAGACAACTAGGTAGTATTTGTAACTAGACACACTAGGAAGAGGTGAAATCCATAAATCACAATCATAATGGATGAGTTGTAAAGGACGAGCTGTTTGAGTTGATGATACATCAAAAGAGGTAATCGAACATGTTTTCCTAATTGACAACTTGACAAGCATGACATAAATAATCATCCGACAACATTTTTATTACAAGGAAAAGAAAATGCACTTGCTAGGTGCGACAAAGCTTGACTACTGAGATGTCCTAGGCGGCGATGCCACAAGGTAGACGGAGTGGTGGTGGAGAGAGCGTGCGCACGGGAAGTCGGCCACCGAAGGGGTAGAGGTCGTCAGAACTATTGCACATGATGATCTCGTTCTTGGTGCGGAGGTCATTCATAGAAAGGTCAAAAGGTTCAAATTCAATAGAAACAAGATTATGAGTGGTTAACTTACGTACGGAAATAAGATTTTTGACAAGGTCAGGTGTAACTAGGCACCGTTAAGATGGAATGAATGAGTAGGAGTGGAGAGGGTGGTGTGGCCGATGCGGGTGATAGGAGGGGCATGACCATTGTCGACGATGTGACATGTGGGTAAGGGGAGTTAGAGGGAAAGATGTGCGAGAGGTTATCCTGATTTCTGGTCATGGGAGCGGATGCACTGAATCCATGAACCACTCGTTCAAAGATGGTGGTGTGAGAGATGTGGTGTTGAAAGCCTGCATGAGGGGTCCTTGATCGACAGACGGAGGAGAGGCAACATATGTTGGTGCAGGCAATGATGCAGACGACGACACTCCTGGCATCCAGGGAGGGAACAGGTGGTGGAGGTGCTCCTGGTGGCCATGGCATGGGCGAGGGAGCACCGTAGGGCCACCAAGGCGGGGACAACATTGTGGCACGATGGGCCTGTGGCGGGCCAAGAGGAGGTGGACGTTGTGGCGGACCAAGCCACATCTTGATGGACCCAGCCCAAGGGTTTTGCACTGATGGCTAGGGCGCACGCGAGCCCTTCCCTGGCGTGTTGGAGTTGCCGCCGACTTGCTGGGAGGCCCGGAGTGGAGATAGCGGCATCGCGTGCCAAATCAGCAACTACCACGCTGGAAGTTGCGGCAAGTATCGGGGCAACGCCTCCACAACTATCACGCTTGAAGTTGCGGCAGGCATCGGGGTGGCGCTGAGGCGTCGTGATCTCTGCGGGATCTCACGGTGGTGGAGGTGTTGCGACACCTCGGGCGACAAAGGCCGTCGAAGTCGAGGATGATGACTCAGACTGTTGCAGTGTGAGCTCCTTGAGTATATGCGACGAGTGCACGTCGAGGTAGTGGGCGTTGTTTGAGGATTAGCGTGCACATGTAGGCAAGCGGGACCCTAGACCAGAACAAGGCCCTTGTTAGTGATGGTTAGCTCATCGGTGAGAACCTTCTGCTTCCGGCAGTAGTCGACCATGGTCGTGGAGCCCTGTTGGAGGCCATGGAACTCTTGCTCGAGGTAAGAGGAGCGAGTCTCGGAGTTGTCGTGGTAGATCTTGGAGAGACGCGTCCATAGTGAGTGAGCAGGTAGCGGCGTGGTGGTGTCGACAACCATGGTGAGGAGCCCGAGCGTGACAACGCTGTTAAGCCACGATCGAACGATGGCGTCATTCCGACTCCACTGTGCCTTGGGATCGGTGGGGCACTCCTCGAGTATATGGTCCTCAAAGGGCGTACTTCTCCGCGACGTCGGAGAACATGCCGTGCCATTGGAGGTAGTTGGAGGTGGAGAGCTCGAGGGTGACCGGGACGACGACGCGGATGCTTGGGAGCGTCACCGCTTGCGCCTAGAGGGCAGCTTTGGCAGAGGCTTGGCAGAGGCTCGGTCGCGAGATCAACGGCGATGGGTTATGGCGGCGCCCTGGTGAGAGAGGATTGAACCCTAATAAGAATACCATGAAGGTAATTGTAATAGTTGCAGTTGGATTGATTAGATCCCTCCATGGGATTATATAGTACAGGTGGCTTTGCCAAGTAAAGATATTAGAATTTAGAAAATAATCTAAACTAATTGTAATCCTTGATTTCGGCTGAATGGTCGTGCCCAGTCACGTACGGACACAAATTGGCTGACTATCTATCACACAAAGGCACCTGACTTTGAGTCATGACACGTGGGTCCCACCACATGTGGGGTTCACATGTCAGCCACGGTAAAGTCAGCCAATCTCAATCGGTCACGCATACGTCTAACACTCAAGTTTCAGTAAAGGTCAAATATGTCAAATTTGTGTACATAATTCCTTGTAGATAATATACTTAGAATAGGTTGGAAAATGCGAAAGTTTGTCTTCAACCGAGCTAAGGCCCGCACACGTGATCAGAAGCCAATGGCACTAGATATTTAAATCAAGATATTTTCTGCACGTTGCCTATAGAAAAAGGTATTTTAATACGTGGCAAATTGTTCACATGGCTGTCTTGAATCTGGGTTGACAAGGACCTATTTTCTCTAGAAAGTTCTTTCCTCCGGGCGGGGCCCAGCCATCGCACCCCACGCAGCCACCGACATCTGCCGACCTGTTCGATCCTCCTTCCCCTTCTCCTTGACCCCGCTTTGACCCTTTCAACGGACACTCATCTCTATCCCATCCCGATCCCATTATTCCACTAACGTCATGGCCAGCGTCATCTCTTTTTTGGTTGCTGGGTGGCCAGCGTCACTTGCTCACGTGACCCACCGCATCCCCTTTTTTTTTTTTGATACAACGTCTCTGGATACATTATACAAGAAAGCACCGGACTACACTGGAAATATCCAGACACGCCACAGCTGTCCCTTTTTTACAGAAACCACCCCACAGACCGGAAAAAGAAACCCAAGGCGAGGAAACGCGCACGTTTCTCACGCGGAACCCGTTCAGCTAAACAGCTGTTGATTAGCAAGCCCCGATCGAAAAAAAAGTGCACGCTCTGTTCTGTCCGTATGCGCCGCGTGCACTGCGACGTCAACGTCGTATATAAACTCTTCCCCCCGCCTCGGTTCCCGCTCACTTCAAACAACACCTGAGAGACACAAAAGAACACAGGAGCTCCACACACACACACGACCTTCAGCATCTCGGCGACAATGGGGGCGAGCCAGGAGTACATGATCCGATTCGACGGCCACTTCGAGGATCCCTCGCCGAGCTCAGCGGTCACCGAGCCACCAGGCCCACCACCATTCGCAGGCAGAGCGATCTCCCCCGAGCAGGAGCACAACGCCATGGTTGCCGCGCTGCTGCACGTCATCTCCGGGTACACTACGCCAGCGCCGGAAATCATCCCGGCAGTGGCGGCGCGCGCGGAGGTGTGCGTGGTCTGCGGGGTGGACGGGTGCCTCGGGTGCGAGTTCTTCGGCGCACAGACCGAGGAGGCGGTCGCATTGGACAGTGGCGCGCCGAAGATGGCCGCTGCGGCTGCGGCGAAAGCAGCGGGGCCGCAGAGGAGGCGGAGGAACAAGAAGAACAAGTACCGCGGTGTCAGGCAGCGGCCGTGGGGAAAATGGGCGGCCGAGATCCGTGACCCGCGCCGCGCGGTGCGCAAGTGGCTCGGGACATTCGACACCGCGGAGGAGGCCGCGAGGGCCTATGACCGTGCGGCCATCGAGTTCCGCGGTCCGCGCGCCAAGCTCAACTTCCCATTCCCCGAGCAGCTAGGCGCCAGCCAACACGACGACAGCAATGCCACACCTAAGTCAGACACATATTCTCCCTCGCCTCGAAGCGCGGATGTCGAGGTCCAAGCGCCGCAGGGCTGGCAGCATGCCAGGGAGGAAACAGGGGACCAGCTCTGGGATGGATTGCAGGACTTGATGAAGATAGACGACAGTGACCTCTGGTTCCCGCGGTCTTCGAATTCTTGGAATTGAACCAGCGTGATTAGATCCCAGCCGTTGGAGTAGAGTGGAAAAGACCATTTCATTGGCTGTTTTTTTTTCCCTTTTAGCTCTGTAGTATTATTTGAACGAAGCAGAGTTTGTGAATTATCTCTAGGGTTGTATCAAGTGTACGTATTGATGGGGCAATTTTGGGTTTGTGCTTCACTTTTCTAGTGAATCACACAGTGCCTTGTAGTCATGATTCAAATAAAAACTCATTTGGATCTCTTCAATCTTCTCAATGCTGATCTTATAGCTTTCTTCTTGAATTTCTACAATCACCGGTCAGACCTAATTGGCGTGAACACTGCCTTCATCACGTTGTTACGAAAAGTTGATACTCCTCTGGAAATTAAACATTTCCTTCGTGCATAGTGTGCTAAAGTTGCTCACTAGAGTGCTTGCAATGAGATTGGAAAACCAGATACCCAATTTGATTCATAACATGCAATCAGGGTTCATAAGAGGAAGGGCAATTGTTGAGCACTTTTCCCTGGCTTCAGAACTTGTGCAATGTGCAAAGAAGAGGAAGCTGCTGATGTTTGTCCTCAAGTTAGACTTCCAAAAAGCCTTCGACTGTGTGAATTGGGACTGTTTGCTGCAAGTTCTTGAGGCTCGGGGTTTTGACCAGAAATGGATCGAGTGAATCAGAACTATCCTTGATTCTGCCTCTGCTCAGATTCATATCATGGTCACACAGGTGAATGGATCAGCTTCAAGTGTGGAGTTCGTCAAGGCGAACATATACTAATATTACAAAAGGGAGAGCTATCACAGGCCTTGGCCATCAAACAGATTCTTCAAGCTTTCTCCAGCTTCAAAGGACTGCAGATCAACTATCATAGAAGTACATTTGTACCTATCAATGTTGAGGAACTAATAGCAACTGAAGCGGCTCTCACCTCGGCTGCCCAATCAGTGCCCTGCCTTGCACCTGTTTGGGCTTGCCTCTGTTTTTGCCAAAAATCACTACGGCTGACCTTATGTCAGTGATCCAAAAGATAGACAAGCGATTAGCCGGTTGGATGACAACATACTTATCCTGGGGAGGACGGCTAATCATGCTCAATGCAGTGCTATCTGCCATCCCTAGTCACTTCATCTTCATGGCTTGCATCCTTTTCCCTCCAAAAGGGATTAATTTGGTTGATAAGTTCAGAAGAGCTGGTGGGCATTGCCTTGTTGCTTGGGAACATGTTCTTCAAAGTATAGAAAGTGGTGGGCTGGGATTGGATATCTGGTGGCTCATAACAAGGCACTGCTGTGCAAGTTCCTGACTAAGTTGCTGCAAGACAATGACATTACATGTTATAAATAGCTAGCTTATTGGTACCTCCAAGGCAGCATACCACATTCTAGCAGTGTTGCTGACTCTGCAACATGGAAGTACCTTGTCCAGCTCATGCCTCTGGTTCAGCCATCAACTAAATGCAATCTTGGGGCAGGACATAAAATCTCCTTCTGGTTCAGTGACTGCGGTCATGTTGGCAGGTTATACGTACGATATCCAGTGCTTTTCGCCTTGCCAAGAACAGCTTCTGCTCGATCGCATCTCGGTTTCATGGCACTTGGCAGCTGGATCCTCACCCCAACTTGGCAACTTGTCTCCAACGGCTGATCTCGAGCTTCTTGACCTCCTGGAGCAGGTCCTCCGAATGCACCCAAATGCAACTGAAGCGGATAGTAGAAACGGCTATTTTTGCTAAGACTGCAGCCACATCATATTTCTATCGCCTGTGCACTTTTGGTGGGGTTGGCTGGGTGCCAAGCTCATATGTGTGGTCGCCAATAATCACCAGGAAACACTCTGTTTTCCTGCCTTTCTTTCAAGGATAGGTTGAACACAAGATTAAATATGACTAGGAAGCACTGGAATCACATCACTCATGCTGGCTGTGAAATCTGCCCTGCTGTCGAAACTGTCAATCATATCTTATTTCACTGTAAAGAGGCGCAGCAGATTTGGAAACACTTGAACCTAGAGTGCATCGCTTGTACCAGCACTGACATCCTCTGCTTCGTGAATCTTGCTGAAATGTCTGCTGGACAGCTATGGAATGTTGCCTTTGCAGCGTATGTGGTAACCTTATGGAACATCAGAAAAGCCAGAGTTTTTGAAGGAAAAACTTTTGATTCCGGTTTTCGGCCAATTTTCCTTATAAACTGGCCAATTCACTTCTTCTATATCAATGGAACGGCAAGCCTCTTGCCCGGTTTCAAAAAAAAAAAGCTTTTGATTGGAACTCGATCAAAGTGCAAATCCTTGAGTTGCTTCAGTTTTGGATACTCGAGCGAAAACAGAGCAATCCAAACTAGAAGTTCGTGCTTGGGGCCACAAGTTCCTACAACCCTGTTTAGTTTTTCTATTTTATTGCTGCTCCTTGTTGCTCTGTTTGCTTTGCCTGTTGCTCTGTTTGATGTTTACACTGTTTAATATTTACACTGTTTCCCGACCTGAACTTATGCAGAAAACTCTGATAGTTTGGGGAGAGCAAGATAAGGTGTTCCCAATGGAGTTGGCTCATCGATTGAAGAGGTTAGTTTGGATATGCTACCCTTCGACAAGCTTTTAACCTCACACAAGACTACACTACCAGCATCCCTTGCTGAAACTAATTATTGGTACCGGCATCTGAACAAAACGGCAGGCATCTGGAGGGGAACTCCCGGCTAGCTGTGATACACAACGCTGGGCACGCAGTCAATCTCGAGAAGCCCACCGAGGTGTGCAAGAGCATCATCGAGTTTTTCCAAGAGCCCATCGCCGAAGCTTCTGACGTGGAAATGGTACGGGAACCTCCTGTTGCAGGACATTTTGAGATATGATCAGTTGAGAGACAAATTACCCATCGTTGGAACACAGACTGCACATTTGCACCGTGTTGCTTCGTCGTCTCATCTTCCTTTGCTTCGTCTGTGCAGGTGTAGCTCTCATCGAGGTGATGGATGATTCTTTGTTCGCTGAGCATCCGCGGCGCGGCGTTATGTGAACTGCGCAGACAGCAGGGGACGAATACAGTACTAAGCTCTCCTGAAATACCCGATGTGATGTGCCGGGTTCGGTGTAATCGCCATTATATGAACAACTGAAAGGGGAAGTGAAACGCGAGTACAGTACTAAGCTTTTTTGAACGCGCAGTACAGTACTTAGCTGGTAGCTAACTGAGTACATTAGTAGTAGTAAGCTGGCAGGGA
Organism: Poa pratensis; assembly: GCA_947311845.1. Lineage (NCBI taxonomy): Eukaryota > Viridiplantae > Streptophyta > Magnoliopsida > Poales > Poaceae > Poa > Poa pratensis. The sequence continues at coordinate 117,040,111 of CAMZMU010000063.1, read as the reverse complement.
ACGAATACAGTGCTAGTAAGCTGGTAGCGAGCTGAGTGCAGAGCTATAAGCTGGAAGTGAACTAAGTAGAGTGACAGTAGTTGGTGAATGGTGATGCACACTAGCAGTTAAATTTGCCTTCTCAATGGGCCTCCTGGCCACGGCAGCCCAGCCCCCGTAGCGTCTCATAGAAAAAGGCCTTCTCTCGAAGATAGAATTGACACGAAAACTATTAAAAGAACGGCATAATTCTGACGACCGAATAGAAAAAATATATGGGGTGAGAGAGGCTCGAACTCTCGACCTCAGGATCACTCACGTTTAGCTATGAGACCTACGCGCTAGCCAACTGCGCCACCACCCCTTGTTGACAAATCACACATATTCCCTAAATATTATTATCTTGACTGTGTCATTGACACTAGCTCCAGATTTTTCGGTGTGCGGCAGCCTAGAAAATATACTTTGTGTTGGTAGTTTTTCACAAAATCAGTTCGCTCTATGCACGGTTTTGGAAATTTGCTTGAGTATATTTTACAAAACCACACATTTCAGAGTTACAACGATGGCCCTCTTGCTCCTAGCATTGCATATTCTGCAGTTACAGACTATGAGATTGAGATGCACTCTTAGGAAATTTAATTTGAACCATAGTAGTGCATATAATATATGTGTGTGCACAAAGTAACAAAATAAAATTTTATTGTCAGCCATTTCTCTTAAACTCTTCAGTTGTGTGATGCATTGCGATGTACACTCTGCCAACTCTTCAGAGATGTGGTTACATAACCGCGAAAAGGATTGGGCAACACCCGCCGCAAAGAGCGACAACACCCAGCAAAGTAACTAGGCGACTATCTCCACAGAGTGCCCAGCCATACCACACCGGAGAGCTTCCAGAGCTCGATCTCTTGAGCGATCCTGCGACAGATTACAGGAGCCGTCTCCGCAACTCGTTGAAATACCCTGGCGTTCCTCTCCTTCCAAAGGAGCCACACCATGAGAAGAATGAGAGAGTCGAAGCCTTTCCTACTCTGCCGCGGCACCCGGAGGCGTTCATGAGCCCCTTATCTTCAAGATCTAAAAGCCACTCTATGAAAAAGCAACCATGTAGAACTTCAGAATCATTTTATAAATGAGTGATAACAAACACCCATTTTGTACTTCAAATCAAAAGAATCTTATCACATGTTTACTTACTCAGAAAGGCTTCAGGTGTGATAGCAATTGGTTTGCCGAGGTGGTCGGTACCAGCTTGACGAATAGCCAACCTAGTGAGGTAACTAGGAATATTTGAAGTCGAGAAGGCGTTGATGTACGACATTGCTCTCCCTTGATCTCCTTTGCGCCTATCACAGAGAAAGATAATTAGAAGAAATTTTCTATCACCAGCCAAGTTTAGTTAAACAACCTTTTTATCACCTGGCATCATTGATGGCATCAACAGTTATAACCAATCTTGACACAAAAATGGGAAAAAGGGAACTATCGGCTTGATCAACTTGAGCTCCACTGAGGACTGAATAATCCATCAAGATCAGAGCATCATAAAGGACATCTCTCACCAAGATTTCATCATCAGTACTCTGAGTTATGCACCAAAGTTCAAAATGAACCATCAATAAGATGTCAGAAAACACTAATAACGTCATCATCAGAACTAAAATTGAATGAGGGGGTGAACAAGTAGTTCATTTCTTCTGAATGTTATTGGCATAATAAATGCAAGAATCTGAACAAGGAGTCATTATTCAAATTTTTACAAGAATTACAATGTACTTAATTTAGTAAATCTGAAAATAAATTAAAAATGCTGGTGAACTTAATTCATTAGCAAGGAACTAGCATGGCCTGCATAACACAGTTTAAGGTCTAAGAGATGTAAACCCGATAATAATTGGGCATTAAGTCAGAGTGAAGCTTGCAAGTTTCCCAGTTCACGCTACAGAACATACTAGTGATTATATTTCAAAATAGATGGACATAAGAGGATCACCACAAATCAGACTTCAACCTGTTTGTATATCACAAAGATGACATATGATATTTCCATCCCAAGTAAGGCTCCTTGTGGATCATGGTTTTTAAGGCGTCTGCCTTAGAACGCTTCGGCGATAGAGCACCCCCAGCGCCTTAGGGTTTGTGCCCACTTTAGGTGCCTTAAAAACCATGTCGTAGATACATTAACAGCAAAAATGGCATAGTAACACCCTGTTTCTGAAATACAATAGTCCTAGTACCGTTCTCCTCTCTAGTTTCCACAAGATAAGAAGGACCCCTGAGTCCAAGCACAATCAGAGTATAGAGGAACAGGTTGCACCATTCTTATCTTACGAAGGTAATGTATGCAATTAACTAACTCGTACAATAGATAATGTCAACGCCCATACAGCCCTCACATTCCTTAATTAAGGGATCGATGAGCTAATGAAGTTAATGGTTATGCCTAGATATTAGGATCCCTGCTACTACGAGATATACTCTGAAAATACTAAGTTACACTCAGAATGGCTTATGAGTTATGATGCAGTAAACAGCTGATGTATGCTACTCCTGGGTTGCAACTTGCAAGTCTAATGCTGTATGCATAACAACCACTGAATCCCCAAATAGCTCTTGGGTAAAGGAACACATACCAATGGTGAATAGACAGGCAGTGGAGGGTTTACGAGCATGTTGAGCAGCACTCCTGTAAAATCAATAAGCAAAATGCAATGGAATCAGAAAACGTGAAGCTACGACTACGAGAAACAATTAGGACATTGCCAGCATCATCAACCCACCGAAGAATTACTGGTTCTGGAAGACCGGGATAGAGCTAACCGCCCAGGTCCTTAGCTCGTTCTGCAGCTCAGAACGTGGTACCCCTGCCGCACCATGCACCTTGAGGCAAAGCCTGAGCAGGAAAGCCTCGGCCAGCACCACCCCGGCGAGAAAACTGACGCTGCAGCCTTCCTTCATGAGCTCCCGCCTGGCATCATCCCCGACAAGCGGGAAAAGCACCTGGAACAGGCACCTGTCCCTCGAGATGCGCACGCTCCACACCTTGACCAGCTCCCCGAACACTGGCAACAGCCTCCCAGCGTCGGCGTTGACCTCGCCTCCGGCGGGGCGGCTGCTGCAGTCGCTGATGTATTTGAAGACAGCCTCGACGATCGCCTCAATCTTCCTGCGGGGCTTGGCGGAGTGGATGAGCTCGGAGATGACGGGAGCGAGGAGCGCAAGGGGCTTTGCGGCGGTGGGGGAGGAGGCAGTGAAGGCGGAGAGGAGGTGGAGGATGGAGCGGGGGTCGTCGGGGTTGTTGTGGAAGACAACCGCGGAGAAGAACCAGACGGCCTCGAGGGGAGGGTCCTGGTAGGCGTTGAGGACGCGGGCGAAGATGGAGTGGAATTTGGAGAGGGGGTCGGCGTCGGCGTCGGCGGAGACGGCGGCGAGAAAGCGGGAGGTGGAGTCGCGGAGGAGGGACTCGAGAGTGGGGAAGCAGCAGGCGTACCTCATGGAGGGGTAGTCCACGATGATGCGTTCAGCCATGGCGGGCGAGCGGGGGACGGGAGAAGATCCGTTCGAATTGGAGCGGGAGAGCAGCCGGCAGAGTTGTAAAACCCTAGGTGTATCTCCACATACCACAGGCGCTTCCGATAAATGGTTCGGCAAATGTGTTGGATGATCGCTATTGAAATCGGGTGCCCGAGCAGCCATCCCAATATAGGTTTCTTCAAACAAAATGTATGTTCGGTCCATACAAATTCCGTTCAACTTTAAGTGATGAATTAAAATTGGACATAGTTCACACCATACTTGAAAAAAATGAATCTAAATCTAAAAACATAAATAAATATAACTAGGGTTTCTAAACCCTAGTCTTCATGTGACTCGGTGTTGCACCCCGCAGCCGACACAGTGGGTAGAGGTGGCGGCGCCAAGGACGTCTCGATGCCGCATGCATGCCCAGCCACTGGTCCCCGAGAAATCCTGATCCTCCTCCTCCTCTGCCACCAGGGCGGGCCGCCCAAATCGCGCGGCTGTCGCTGGTACAACTCGCTGAAGTTCTGTGTTGTGTCAGAGTTGTCGCCGCTCCCGATGTCAACCACCCCTCAGGCGCCCCGCAATCGGAGGTGGTGGGGAAGAGGCTATACAGGCGGTTGTCGTACTCCTCCTTCACTTCGTCGAACGACACCGGTGAAGCCCTGCTTGACGTCGTCTGCTCATGTCTACTACACAATTCTATTGTTGTAAACTTTATTAGGCTTCCAAATGTAGAGAATTGTAGGATAACAATAATTTCCCAAAAATGGATGGCCTAAGATTTATCAATCCGCGGGAGCTGTAGGTTGAAATTAAATTCTCTCAAACAACTTTGTGATTAAGATATAAGAAGTCTCATGTGTCCCAACACACATAATATAATAGTTACTTGTATATATATATGTGTAGTTGTTCGGCGAAGAGACGATAAAATTAGTACAATATGGATGATAGAAGAAGCTTTTTTTAATATAACTAAACAATGACACCAAGGTACACTAGTAGAAAAAGGAGTATTACAGTCGCTTGCTAGCGGTGGTTATAGCAATTAAAAAAAAAGAGGCTGCCATACGCTACACCTCATCCGGTTTCATAGATTAGCCGACTCTAAATAAACAGCCGGCTCCAATAACATCGCTTCCGCGAACAAATGGCAAAATTCTTGTTCATACGGTGCTGCCGAATAAGCCCCTGGACGGCAGTGACAAGATGCCGCTATTTGTGGTTAGAGACGCATGATTTGTGTCGTCCCATTTGAAACATTTAGAGTTCAGCTAGCTATGTATGATATTCAGAAGTCCTTTATTTGTTATTAGTCGCCATGTAATGGAATTCTGCTTTATTAGCAATATATGTGCTAATTAACTGTTCAGCATCAATATTAATTATTTCGCTCGATTCTGAAATAGTGGGCATGATAAGTTCCGGAAAAGAACGACCCTTCCGGATATATGATTTTCCGGGTAAACGCAGACACTCCGGACTGATCCTATCCCGAACGACAAATACGGAACGCATGGGCTCTGTTGGAACCTCCGGGTAAATCGGAGCCGCCTAAAAAATGGAACCGACGCCTACAACCCCAGCCTGTTTTTTTCCTAGCCGCTTCCAACCACTGCTGGGACGTCTGGGTAAAATCCGGATGTTCCGACGCGGTGGAGCCGGTCGAGAAACCTGTCCGCCTCCAGCGCGCTCGTCGGTTCTTACTCGCGCCCGCCTCAGGTTGCAGAGGCATGTTGTTTTAAAAACCGTCTGCGGGGACTAGTTTCCCAGCCGCGCGTCCGAACCGGCTCTGGTAATCTGGATTATCCTCAACTGTTGCTCCGAGTCGGATGGAAAAACCGGCTGAGGCCCATGGCCGGGATGCGGCTGTAATACTCGGATCTATAGTAGTGGTAACAAGTAGTAAGCGTGAATAAAAACTACAACAATAATAGTAAAAGGAGGACCAGATGCATAAGCTCACTAGAGTGATCTCTCCAAAAAATATAGCAAGTGTTGGATGAACAAATTGCAATTGGGGAAATATTAAAATATACTTATCTTTAATCTTATGATTAATGAATATTGATGGCATGATTCATATACTCATTACTTTCAAAGTAAATAGACCGTACAACTACACTGCACTACACTGCATCTATATATAATACTCATTTTGAGACGCTATCCAGCATGCATCTCTAAAAAGTTAAGTTAAAAAACAAAGTATTAGCTTAAGTATGACATAATGTAAATAGTAAATTCATTGAGAGTGGTGTTTTGCCTCCCGGGTGCATATGCACCCTTTATTTAAAATGCATTTTGCACATATTTTGAAATGTCAAAAAAAGTGGAAAAAAAGTTTGCGCAGGATCTTAACATGGTATGTGTTCACAAAGTCGTTTCACGAAAAACCGACATTTGTGGCTTCTATAAAAAAGAAAAAAATTGGTGCTAAATAAAGCTTTTCATGACATTTTTTTGTTGTCTTTTTTACACAAGGCACAAAATTTATCGGTTTTTGGTGAAACGACTTCGTGAACACATATAATATGAAAATGTATCCGCAAAATTTAGTTCAGATATTTTTGACATTTTGAAATATGCTTTTCAAATACCGGGTGCATATGCACCCAGGTGTCAAATTAAATTTCCGAAATTCATCATCAAATATGATAAAGAAATCATTATTTTATCTTAAGTGGCAACAACACCTCACACATTTTGCCCGTATTGTGTCACTCAGCTATAGAAATTTGAATGGTTGAACCCACTATCATACATAAAAATCTTTGAGATCTAAATAAAATATGACAGCGACATAACAATATATGTGGGAAAGGCCACGGTTGACATGCTTGCAAATCCTGTTACTCGCATGCACTTTATGATTGAATTCGCTAGCAAGCAATACGAAAATCCTAGAAGATTAATAAATGTAAAACGCAACCATACCATTAAGATATAAAAGGCCCCCCTTCATTCCCATGTGTATCAATTGGCATAAACAAGAAAGGTATTTTGTCACTCTAGCTTCCAATAATATAGTTTTCTCAACATAGTACTAGGATGGACCAGGTGCCATAAGCTCACTAGAGTGATCTCTCCAAACAATATAGCAAGTGTTGGATGAACAAATTGCAATTGGGGAATATTAAATTATACTTATCTTTACTATTATGATTATGAATATTGATGGCATGATTCATATAGTCATTACGTTGAAGGTAAATAGACCGTACAACTACACTGCATCTATATCTAATACTCGTTTTGAGACGCTATCCAACATGCATCTCTAAAAAATTAAGTTAAAAACAGAGCATTACCTTAAGTATGACATAATGTAAACAATAAATTCATCATCCAAATGTGATAAAGAAATCATTGATTTATCCTTAGTGGCAACAACACCTTGCACATTTTACCCGTATGGTGTCACTCAACTATCAAAATTTGCATGGTTGAACCCACTATCATACACAAAACTCTCTCTTGGAAATCTAAATAAAATATGACATCAAATGACAGCAACATAACAATATATGTGGGAAAGACCACGGCTAACATGCTTGCAAATGCTGTTACTCGTATGCACTTTATGATTGAAATATCTAGCAAGCAATCCGCAAATACCAGAAGATTAATAAAGGTAAAACCCAACCATAACATTAAGATATAAAAGGCCCCCTTTTATTCCCATGTGTATCAATTACCATAAACAAGAAAGTATTTTGTCACTCTAGCTTCCAATAATATTGATTTTCGACATACTACTAACTCTCAGATGCAATCCATAGATAAATAGGTCGGAGAGCGCATATAAGACTACAAATCATGCGGTAAGATATATAAAGAATCTTAATATAACTCATGAATAAATCTGATTAGAAAGTGACAGTTCATCATATCCCAACACCGGTAGCGTGGCTACATACATGTAACATGTAGCGTGGCTCATGAGATTATTGTATTGAAAATAGAGAGAGATTGAGAGAGAGAGAGGATTTGCAACTCAATTATGTTGGATTGTTTATGGCTACCCTTTCACCGTCACCCCTTTCATGTTTCTAATTCGAAGCTATTTTCTAAGGCGAGTCAACAATTCGTGGAAGTGTCCAAACATCCTATTGAAGTTGCCGTTGGGCACCGACCGCCATTTATCTGGAGACGGTGTCCGAACACCGTACAGACGTGTACTCCCTCCGTTCGGTATTATAAGACGTTTTAGATATATAACAGGTTGTCTAGATACATATTACAATGAATGAACATACACATTAAAATGTGTCTACATACATGTACATTTTTTTTAGAAATGGGGGTCCCGCCTCTGCATCGAGTGATGCACGCAGCCATTTATTACCAAACTTATGTCAAGTATAGTCTTACATCACAAATGATCACAAAAGATTGAGACAAGCCTCAACCGGGTAACGAAGCAACGCTTGTAGTGCACTACGAAAGTCGACTAATATGCTGCCACGTATGCCGGGAGAAAAAATCATGTGCCACCAACAGGAGTCGTGTGCATCCAGCCACCATAAGGTCTCGCTGGTCCGAAGAAAGCAAGAAGCCCATAGCTGGATCCAGTGCACCGCCGTATGGATAACCTGTAAGACATGAAAAGTTTCTTTACTGTTAAAAACAAGATTGTTCCTACAATTCCAAATAGACCAACAAATAGCTGAAACGCCAATACGAATCCTATCTTTGGTCTTTTTATCTACCCCATTCAACCAATTCCCAAACATATTAGTAATATTGGTGGGGGAGGAATATTGTAGGTACAGAAAACAACACGCCAAACCAGTTTTGCAAAAGGGCAGGAAATAAATAAATGTTCAACTGTTTCACTATTCCCACAAAAGGAACAATGAGAATCTCCTTTCCAATTTCGTTTTGCCAAATTATCCTTAGTAAGCACAACTTTTTTATGAAGGAACCATATAAAGACCTTGATTTTCAGCGGAATCTTCAATTTCCATAAGTAAGTTTGTAAGAATCTAGTATGATCGTTCATTAAGTCCTCATACATAGATTTAACTGTAAATATCCCGTTTTGTGTCAATTTCCAAGTAAAGGTATCCGGAACATCATTGAGAGTAATATCCATTAGTCTAACACATAAATGAGACCACATGTCCCACTTGTTCCCAACTAAAGCCCTTCGAAAGCCTATGTTTAAAGGTGGACCATTGTGAAACACATCATGAACCGATACATTTTGCTGTTGCACAATGTTATAGAGCAATGGATATTGGTTTTTTAACGGAGTATTACCTAACCAAGTGTCTTCCCAAAACCTTGTGGTTTCCCCGTTACCAACTCGAAATGATCCTCTACTGAAGAAATCATTTTTCTTCATTAGACCTTTCCAAAAAGGAATCAGACGGTTGTGCCTCTACCTGAGCTAACGTTTTACTATGAAGATACTTGTTTTGCAGCAACTCCTGCCAAACCCCTTCTTCATTTAAAAGTTTAAACAGCCACTTACTGAGTAAACATTTATTTTTTAGTTCAAGCACTCAACCCCTAAACCACCCTGATCTTTCGGTCTACATATGATGTTCCATCTTGTCAATCTATATTTTCGCTTATTTTCGTCACTCTGCCAAAAAAATCTTGATCTATAAAAGTCCAATCTTTTACGTACCCCTTTTGGTATTTCCAAGAAAGACAACATAAACATCGGTAAACTTGTTAGGACCGAATTGACAAGGACAAGGCGATCCCCATAGGATAGCATCTTACCCTTCCAACACCCCAACTTGCCTTCGAAACGGCTTTCCACTGGGTACCACTCGGAATTTCGAAGCTTCCTATAGTGGATCGGAACCCCTAGATATTTAAAGGTAGAGAACCAGACTCACATCCGAAGATTTGTTTGTATTGATCTTCTACTTCTTTTGCCTTTCCAAAACAGAAAATTTCACTCTTGTGAAAATTGATTTTAAGCCCGATAGTTGTTCAAATATGCATAATATAAGTTTCATATTCACTGCCTTATCCAAATCATGTTCCATAAATAATATAGTGTCATCAGCATACTGTAAGATGGATAGGCCCCCGTCTACTAAATGAGGGATCAGCCCACCTATTTGGCCATCTTCCTTCGCCCGTGCGATAAGAATAGCTAACATATCCGCAACGATATTAAACAGCATAGGTGACAAAGGATCACCCTGTCGGAGGCCTTTTTTTGTTTGGAAGTAATGACCGATGTCATCATTCACCCGTATCCCGACACTTCCTCCCTTAACAAATTGCGTAATCCAGTTACACCATTCATGTGCAAATCCTTTCATACGCAAAGCTTGTTGAAGAAAGGGCCATTTAACTTTATATATGCTTTCTCAAAGTCAATTTTAAATATAACACCATCCATCTTCTTCCTTTGAAGTTCATGGATAGTTTCATGCAAGACCACCACACCCTCTAAAATATGGCGTCCTGGCATAAAAGCCGACTGTGTCGGCCTAATGATTTTTTGAGCAATTTCGGTAATTCGATTAGTACCTACTTTTGTGAATATTTTAAAACTTACATTGAGAAGACATATTGGCCTATATTGTTGAATCTGAACCGCATTATCTTTCTTAGGAAGCAGAGTAATGACTCCAAAGTTTAGTTTAAACAACGACAAATTCCCTTGTTTTAACTGAACAAATAAAGCCATTGATCGTTTCTAATAACCTCCCAAAAGGTTTTATAGAACTCGGCCGGGAAACCATCAGGTCCGGCGCCTTGTTCAGCTCCATTTGAGAAATAGCATCATACACTTCTTTCACTAAGAAATCAGCTGTAAGAATACTATTTTCTTCTGACGATAATTGTGGTATATCATGGGTAATATTTTCGTCCATATTAACATCACTTGGCAGAGAGGGGCCGAATAGCTTCTTGTAATATTCCGAAATGTAGTTTTTTAAATTTTCCTGCCCAATAATCGTTCCTTCATCTTGTTCTAGTTGAAAGTTTTCTTTTTCCTATGTTTACCATTAGCAATAAGGTGAAAATATTTTGTATTATTTCCACCTTCCTGAATGTGTTTCACTTTCGCCCGTTGTGCCCATTTAGTTTCCTCATCTCTCCGGAGGCAACAAAGCCTATCGTTCGCTTCCCTCAAAGTATCTCGCTCAGATACCGAAAGCGGGTTATTTTCAGCTTTAATATCAAGGTCGTCGATAATCTTTAACAATCTTTCTTTCTCTTTCTTATATTTTCCACTTTGATTTTTAGCCCACCCTTTAAGAAAACGTCTTAAATGTCTTATTTTATTTTGCTACACCTCAATAGGTGTATTGCCTTTAGCCGGCTTAGCCCACTCGGCTGCCACCATCTCATAAAAACCTTCCAATCTCAGCCAGGAAAGTTCAAAAGAAAACGTGATGTATTTCCTACATGAGCGTGATCCCCCGAATCGACGAACAGGGGGTATGATCCGAACCACCCTAGTTAAAGCCTGAACCGTAACTAGGGGATATTTTTGTTCCCACTCGGTAGTAGTGAGAATTCTATCCTGCTTCTCAAAAGTATTATCTCGCCTACTAGCCCAAGTATATTGCATGCCCGAGAGCTCGAGCTCTCTTAGCTCTAAACTCTGAATTATCGCATTAAACATGATTGGCCATCTCGGATTATAATTATCGTTGTTCTTTTCTTCAGGTTTTCGAATTATATTAAAATCCCCACCCACCATCATTGGTAGCGGTTCATTTTCACATAATCGAACTAACTCTGATAAAATTGGGGTTTGTGTTCATCTTGGGCAGCCCCATACACCGACACTAAGACATACAGGAAACCATCACTTTTAGACTTGAGAAAGAGTTTAACGCAAAAATCTCTGACCTCAACATTTGTAACTTGAAGTGTGCTAACATTTACCCCTAAAAGCATCCCACCCGATTTGCCCTAGGCGGTAAACAGAACCAACTAAAATCTTGCCCAACAGCTAAATGACTCAAAAAAGGAGTAGCAAAATTAGATTCTTGAACAAACAAGTGTTTTCCAGGGTCACGAAAACCCTCACTGTTCCAAAATAGCCCTCTTAAACTATGCATTCTTACACTTGTTTTGTATTTTAATTCTAGCACTCCTCCGCTTTTTCAAACCGGAGTAAACCTTCCTTTTCCTGGTCTTCTTGACCGTTTCTGAGAAAGCTGGAAAATCCGAGTGATCTTTGTAACAGCCCTACTTTTGGTATTGTAAAATTTGAACCAAATTTTCACTTTTCCTTTCAGTCCTGCATCATGGCATCCATGCATTAAGGTGTTCCACTTGAAACAATTAATCTTGACAAACAGAAGTTAGCAAGTTAATATATTTGTCAAGGAAGTTCCAAGAGTTCAAAAATAATAATCTTCACTTGCTCTCAAATTAATAAAGAAATATCAATTTGGAATTAACCAAAAATACCATAATCCAACCTTATGAACAAATGTTGTTCAAAACATTTTATTTTGCAACACCAATTTTTGTGGTGCTTCTACATGTTATGGGGAGGTACATGAATTTTATCAGATTTTTGTAAAATGCTTAAGTGCCTCAATAAAATCCCTGAAATGCTACTGGAATTTTAAAAAAATGGAAAAAGGAGAAACCAGAGAAGTGCAGGGGGCTCTCTGCAAAACTACCGTCATCTTCCCCTGTAGCGACCGCGCGACGAGCTGCTCGAGCCGCGCCAGCTCGCCGCCGTGCCCTCCCCTGCCCACCGCTGTTCAGCGCGAGGAGGATAAGACCACCACCGAGGCGTGCACTCTCTCTCCCCCCGATATTTTCTCGCCCTGTCTCTCTCTCTCTTGTTCTTCCCTCGGCCGAACCCTAGCCGCCATGGCCGAGCTCGCCGCCGTCGATTGAGGCCGCCTGGCACAGATCGAAGACCACCGGGAGCTCCGCTGCGTCGTCCTCTCCCTCCTCGCACGAGGAATCGAAGAGGGGAGCGTGGGATCGTCGCCGCCTTGCTCGTCTTCCTCCTCTCCGGCCGCCGCGCTTCGAGGAAGCTCACCGTCGCCTCCGACCACCGCAGCTCCAACGGAGCACACACACGC